>JAQGBQ010000198.1:0-32851 GCA_034698485.1 Vertagopus arboreus
ATATGGCTTCTTTCAGCAGTTGTCATTCCTACTGCATATGTCTCAAAACTAACAGAGTTATTGACCTTCCCTTTGTACCAAGAGCAGCCAAAGACTTTCAAGGAATTAGTTCAGTCCGCTGGAACTTTTACCTGGGGACAAGACAAGTCTGGAGGGAACCTTTATGCCCATTTTAAATCGTCTCCAAATCCAGTGTTTCAAAAAGTGTTCCAAGGCATGACCCCTCCTTCGGATGCTCTTGATTGCTTTACTAAGGCTATGCAAAACAACTTTGCATGCATTACTTGGACAGGCACAGCAAGCTTTATAGCAAACAAGAACTTAACTTTTGTTCATGGTCAAATGCCGTTAGTCGTTGCTGAAGATATCACATTGTTTGTACCGACAGGGATAGCAACTCATAGTAGAGCGATATTTGGATCAAATTTTAATAAGATTTTGGGAATGAATATGGAAATGGGCCAGGCTGATAAATGGTATCAAATGGATTTGGAAAATTTAAGACGGGATCGATTGGAGTGGGAAAGGTCCAAAGGAATTCATTCTAAACACGAAGGGGAACAAGATGGACCAGCTTTGTTGAGTTTGTCTAATTTATACGGGACATTTTATTTATTAGCTGTTGGATTGGGATTGTCTACTTTATTATTGGGAACAGAAATTTTAAACTTTAAAGGATTCTGTAAACTTCGGAAGGTTAAGGTAGAATTTAGTGGTAAAGATTTGACGTAAGACTTTAGACTAATAAAAATTTGATTTTTTTCGTCTTTGTCAACTTTATCTATGTAATTTAATTAATTTTAATTCTGCTCAATGTTCGGTTGCAGAAAAAATAAATTAGCGGATTGTAAAATCAAATCCAATCAGTTTGAATTGGATCGAAACAGAATTTTCAATATTTCATTCCCGTTCTGAAGTATTCTTAACTAACAATAAGACAATTTTATGAACATTTTCCGATGAATTACTTTTCTAAATGGTTACCAGCAAGAAAAATTATTGTCTCAGCACTTAAAGATTATAGATCCATAAATTAACTAGCTTAATAAAACTACATTAGCCTAAAAGCCAATGCCCTACTTTGTTTTTATAATCTAAATATTATTTAATAAATATTATTTAATATATTGAAGTTAGCAGTAAATAAAGAATTACATGCAGGAATTTATTGATGCAGTCTTACAATGAAATGATAATCTACATGCTATAATCCAGTGCATAGTCATAAGTCCTCCGACGTCGAGCTCCACGATTCATGTTTCTCTCTTTGTATCGACCAGAAATTCTAATTTGCTAAATAACAGATATCCAAATCAACAGTAGTTATTGTCACTTCAGATTATTACAAAGTTGAAATAAATATAAGAACAAAAAAATACAACTCACCAAGAATAGTAGGAATCCTAGACCCAGAACTTTTATTTGTGGACTTACATCTTCAACTAACCACCGAAGAGTTAATTCCGTTCCAAAAAAGCTGTGAATGCTTAAACTGATTCTACCAATGGACACGAGATTTGTTGTCGTTATCTGCCAAACAAATTAAAACCATTTAAAATAAGAATCAACTAAGCCCCGATGAATAATAAACATATTGCATATTAAATCACTTCGAACTCTGGAACGCTGTTATCCCACCTCCGGCGAGAATCAACGAGAAACACAGTATTTCCAAAAATGTCCATCATCTCAAACGTTTCTGAAAACCATCCATTGATATGAATCGCTTTGCCGATAATATTTCCAGGTGGACAAGAAATGGTGCCCGTCTAAAAATAAAAAATAAAGTTTACAATTTAGATACAATTATTTACTTCACATATGATTTATTCAAACTTCTTACAAAAGTTGGAAAACAACAAGTATGAGGATCTACATGTAGCTGAAGGATTTCTTGAGTGTTTCCATTGTTGATTATTGCTATAGCTGGATCAGCACAAGAACAACAACCGTTTAATGAAACTCCTCGAAAAATTCTTCGGAATTCTCGATCCTCCAAAACTTCAAATTCCTTTGGAGAGCATCCGACTAAATTAGATAAACCATTTTTATTTATTACACACTTTGTAAATATAACAGTAATTTTCAATTTTTTTATATACTATACATTGTCTGGATGGTCTGAAGACAATAGCAGGTAGATCGACAATTCGATGCAATTCGGCTGGCACTTCTGTCAAGAATCTGCTTTGAGTAAGTACTGTGGCATTTAATTTAAGAGATTAGCAAATTGGAGTTGATTCAGTGCAGAATAGCTTTGAATTAGTCTGATATGTAAGTACCTGTGTTTGATCTACGTTGCGGTTGATCTGTGATGACATTATCACTACTCATTTGGCTAGAGTTTGAGTTATTTTCTTTCAAAGTGGATGGCAAAATAGTATTAAATGATTTCTAATAATTAAACAGCTTCTAATGCAATATTGTACAATTCAACTGGGTAAAATTTTTAACATTTTGTGGATATGTTGTATATGACAACAGAAAGTTTATTTTCGGCTTTAGGAGTATGAATAGTATAAATCGGAATGGAATGTACAGGAATTTATTGGAATTTTGTATGCAATTAGTTCATTTGTGGTTGTTTATTGATTTATTGATCTTTAAAAAATATTTATTAATTCCGTACGGCTAAGATATTTTTAATTTTGCACGAATTATTATAAATAGAGAAATATAATCATATTTTACTAATTTCAATCTTAAATTGTAAAAGTCATATTTGGTCTCAAAATCTGTATTCATAATCGAATTTATAAACCACATGTACATGTTTTTGGGGATAAGAAAATCAACTATTTTATAAAACAATTTAATTTCGAGTTCTCAAGCAATTCTTAAAATAAGTTTCTCAGACGGAAGTATAATGATGAAAATACTGTTCAGAAACCAGCTTTATAAGGAGTAATGTGTGAGACAGCCTTGTAAAATGTCAAGATTAACAAAAAAGAGTAGGAAACATTGATCTCACATTATAACACTTTCAACTCTTTAGATGCATTTTTTCAATACGAATTTTTACAAACTAATAGTTCATCATAATTGATTAGTTCTCTTATGGAAATTAATGTTGTATTTATTATACGAATAATTTATCACTTCACTAGCACCAGCAACTATTGATTATGAGGAGCCCCTTAAAAGTTATATACACACGCAATGCTGACTGTCTAATATTATATTATGCAAATCAACCCAGCCACGATCTGATGGGCTGATAAAACATGGCCATCTTAACAAAAATCACTTCCTTAGAACAAACTATCAATCAACCGTCTCAATCAAAGGTTATCCGATAGATTATCATTTAATCACTTAATCCTATCCTAACTTATCAATTATGGTTTTAGATAAGCTCTTTAGATATTTCTCCTATCTCTTAAATATTTTTTATTTATTCATTTAGTTCCCCTGGAGTAACTGGAGCCTTAAAAATTCTACAGTGACTCATCTAATTTGGAAGTTGCGTTTAAGTATGGTACATCCGAGTGACAAGTACGCAAGAAAATAAAAACAATGTATTCTTTCGTATTGAAAATTATTTGCAACTTTTTTTGCTTTGTTTTTGCATACAGTCCGCATGAAGTATAGCAAGTGGTTTGATGTTAGTATAATCGAGGTGTGGTCGATAAGAATGAATAAAATGCTCATTGTTGAAATATAATAGGTAGCTTGAATTCGTTTCGTATTCTCATCAATAATAATACAACATGATGTGAAGATCAGGGTCATAGTCCATCCCTTTATAATCTTATAGTAATCATTTTGGTATGAAGACATTTAAAATGTTAACATTTAAAATGAATAATAACACATCTTTAAGGGAAAAAATCGGAAGTATTTTTCTTTTGTATCCATATGTTAAATGAAGGCAAGGACGGTTGTGTAAAAAACGTTTTATATTTATTAGCTCCTTTTATGTATTAAATGTATTATCCAGTCTTTATTGAATTCTGATGTGGAACAGAAAAAACACAGAAGACTTCTTTCAGTTTAGCAATGTTTTAAGATCAATTGTTTTTTCTGTATGTTGTTGTACTCGATATTGTCCTTTGGTAACAAAGACCTCAAGTTAGAAGTCATGTTACAGGCTACGTGTTACACTTCTTTAGCCATAAATAACACTCTAAATAATTTTGAAGAACACAGCGATTCAAGACATTGTGAACATAGATGGGTACATAACATTTTGTAATCTGAAGTCCTAATCTCATCATCTTGATTTATTATGGGGATTCAGGAACAAACGAATGAAAATTTCAGGAAATATAAATGTTGCTTATTGATTTACATTTTGTACATTTAATTTTATCCAGTGAATTCCGATTTTGCAAGTAAATTTGTGTTACATACATATGCTATTTTGTCAAAAACTGTTTTGAATGGAACCATAATTTTATCAAACTTTACCACTTCAAAAATTCTATGTAGGGTGAACGATTAAATTCCCGATAAAATCCAAAATCTAGCTTTAAAAAAATAATGAAATTAAAAATAAATTATTAACATTGCGAACATATTTAAATTCAAACTTAAATTCTAGGTAAACGAATTGATTGGCTTTATTATAAAAGATCAACAATGCCAAAATCGCCCAAAAATTAACTATTTACTGAAAAAAAATGTTCGAATGTCACTCGTCAGTCGCGAAGTATAAATTAAAACTGGTTCCGAAACTGCATAAAATGTTAACTATTGCAAAATGTCTGTTATTATCCTCAGATAAGAATTAGGATGCAGACAAAGTCGCTCAGAAATAAAACGCCCTTGAGCTTGTCCCAGAGTGAGTCCAAATGCAAAATATCATATGGAGATCACAACCCACCACTTGCATCTATTATCATTATCAAAGCCATCAATCCAAATCTTTAATAGGCAAAAGATAATATAATACTGAAATAGACTGACAATTGATAATTCTTCTGTTATAATTGTCCTAGTTAATGCTAGTTGCATTATCTCCTACCAAGTAATTCATTTACTACGTGAAGATGGGATGGGCCACGGGGTTACCAAACCAAAAATTCAACTTCCCATCTCTTCCTCTAAAAAAATATCCAATGTATCGTTACATTTTATATTACGTAGGCTGTAGATGATGATGGCTTTATACTTTAATGTACCAAAAAAGTACCATTAATGCCAAGCATCTAAAGTTCGGGAAGTTGTCCACATACTCGATACTCCAAGAAATTAGCATATTATCCATAAACCTGACATTGACTTTGGCATAGTAAAGGCATGCCTAGTATTCTTCGTATAAATAGGAAGGCGACACCACCTTAAGATCATCATTCATCCACCTGGAGTTCAATCAGTCAGTAGTTGACCAGTCGTCAATTTCTTCTCCAAACTTAGCAACAATGAAGACTTCTCTTGTAAGTAGTATAACTCTCCAAAACGTCCACTTTTAAAAAATCGGTTTAATCAATCTAATCTTAAATCTACAATAATAATAACTCTTAACTATGTTTTCCATTCCAGGTGATTCTCTTTGCCATCGTGGCAGCAGTCAGTGGCCAACGACGAAGCGTTGACCCACGAAATGCAGCTATCTTGCAAGAGGCTCGATACCTTTCCGGAGACGGAAGTTTCGGCTCAGCCTACGTTCAAGAAGATGGTGTCGAATTCAAGGAAGAGACTGGTCAAGATGGTGAACGAAAAGGTCAATACTCATACGTTGACCCCAACGGTAAGAAGATCACCGTCCAATACACCGCTGGAAAGAATGGTTTCCAAGTATCCGGAGACCATTTGCCAAGAGCCCCTATCCCCCAACAGGCCCCTGCCCCACAAGCTGCCCCACAATACAATTCTGCTCCACAGTACAATTCCATTCCTCAACAACAACAACAATATACTTCCAATGGTGAAGATGGTCAGTACAACCCAGCCGTTCATGAACACCCATACCAATATAGGGATGGAGCAAACTACAACAATAACAACAACAACAACTATGTAGCCCCACCAGCTCCACGACAGCAGCCACAACAACAATACAACCAAGGGTTCCAACAACAAAACAACTACCAACAGAACTTTCAGCAAACTACTACCACCCCTCAACCAACTAGGTTAGTATAGAAGCAATTTTAAAATATAATTTATTTAAATTAATAGTTCAAATTATTAATTATTTATTTAATTCCTTTTAGATTCTTCCCTCCTGGCAAATTAGATTTGAACCGAACTCCAGACGGTTATCAATACCAGTTCTCTTCTAATGGACGTCAATAAATTAAATAGAATAGAATATCAGCCTCACCCATGAGGTTCTTGTTAAATTAATTTTTTGAGACTGTAGATAAAACATTTTTATGAACCTTTCCTTTCTTCAAATTACAACTTTGTTTTCAATTGTATTCTAAATTTGACCTTTTTGATAGGATGTAATATTATTGTTGTTTTTGTATGAAAAAAAAATGAAAAGCCAAAAAATAAAGAGAGTAACGAAGATTTTTATATAAAACAAAAGTCTGTTGTAACTTTATTGATGATTCTAATTCATAGTTTGATTTTATTAACGAAATCGCACCTCTCTACTTTAAAACAAAATACAACTCAAACTCCTTATAATTAATTTTATTACATCTCCTTGCCAAAAAAATTCCAAACAATTTGTTGAGGTTGGGATTGATATTTAAGATTGAAATGTTAATGACATTGAGAAGGAAATTGCATCAGATCGAATGAATAATTGTTATTAAATCTGAGTTGCACCACAAAGGATAAACGAATGTGTATGTTATTATTATTTGCATAATTTTAAGGAGCCCAACAGGGTCAGTGATTTAATTTCAGATGATTTAATTTCATTGATGCAGTTCATAAATTCAATTCGTTTTTCCATTTATAAGATGTATTGCCTCAGGATGTAACGCATTTAGTTAGAATGTGTTTTAAGAATAACACTGTATATCATTAAATCAATTTCAACTCTCGACATCAAGTGTATCACATGTGGATGTTGCATAGAATTTAATTGTTAACTAGGCTGGTTTCGAGCTTTAAGTTCTTTAAGCTTCCTGATCCATGACCTAATTTTGCATAATAGTTTGAGATCAAGTTCTTAATTTCCAAGCTTGAATTTAAACATGCTTTAATACCCCGTATAAAACCTTTGTTTACATATGGTAATTTTCACCATGTCACTTCCGCTGATGTAATATTAGACTTTTGGTATTGTTATTTATTATTCTATGCATAGAATATATCATTTTATATTTACTATTTTTCTAAATCAATTAGATTCCTTACTTGTTATATTTATTTGTTTTCATTGTTGAAAATTTGTTGAAACCCAATTCACATACAGTGTGTTAATTAAATTATATCTAGGCTTACCAAAATCTCTATGCATTTCTGATTTGATTAACCCATTAACCCATCAATAAACTTGAAACTAATAATTATTTGTTAAAATAATTCTAAAAATTAAACTATTTAGATATAAGCAAAATGAAAATTTTGAATTATTTTTGAATTAATAATATTAAATATTGTACTTTATTTGAAATACACATTTTATGAAAACTAATCGCTCGATATCTTCTAAATACATAAATGCATAAAAACCGCTTGGCGCTGTTAACAATTTGGCTGTATAGAAAAACTGTCAAACCACATTCTACCAAATGTTATTTTATGGCTTGTATTAATTGACGATATAATAATATTATATCTTAACAAGCAGGCACGAATTTTTTGACAACTAATTTTAATTCTCTAACACTAATATCTCTCTAATCTCAATCTCAATGCGATAAAATACAATTTAGTGAATGAGGTTTGCAATTTTTATAGTTTTGCAACAATTGGCCATGCTATAAAACCAAGGAAGGTTTTACCTCTAGAATCTAAAAGTGAATGGAATCACCTTAACTCGACTTTATCTACACTTATCAACCATCGTCAAGTCACAACTCAATTATTAAAACTCTGATGCAATTCAGATACTAAAACTAAAAGTAAGCACGTAAAATGGGATCACGGATGAAGGGATTTGACTTTGCAATTTGCAATACATTTTTGCAACGTGATTATGCAATTCTCTTTTTTTTGTGCAAAAATCGAAGGATTCTGACAGACTAACCGGCTGATTTTCTTATTGTATTATTCAATGCTAAAATACTTAGTATTTTAACAGTTAATGCATTTTGGGATTTAGTTCTTTAATCTTTAAATCATTAAATGATTCATCGTTATTTAATAGTACTTATAGTGCAACACAGGCTATTTTATACAAATTAAATAGATATATGTACATATCCTTCAAATTTACATCTCAAAATAGCATTCTGATTTTAATAGTTTTTATCCCAGACACTTTTTTCTTTTTAGTTAAAAATTGGTTATGCTAAAGTACTTTTATCTACATTTCAAGTTTCAGTCTGAGATTGAAATCAACCAAGCTTGCTTAGTTACTTACTTCTCGCCAGGTACATTATTATTAAAACTATTAACTGCTGAAGAATTTAAACTAGGAAATATTATAGTTTCAAAACAAGTAGAGGTTTCCAAATAATATAATAAATTAACGTACGTATGATATGTATTTTAGACTAATCCTTAATCCCTTCTGATTTACATAGATTAAATCTCTTAAAACCAAAACTTGTTGCTTTTCTATACAGTTTCCTTAATCCCTATTCTCTTTGTAGATTTAAGTTTAGATCATATTTGTCAAACATTCCACAATTTAAAAATAACCAGACAATTAAAGGTAAAAGGTAAATATTCTCTGATACTTTTCATTCCAATTCATATATGTACCTTCTCTTGTGTCTTGTCATTCTGATTTTTGTAGTGACTTTAGCTACTTCAGTTACTAACTACTAACTAACAAGTATTTATTGTTTGAAGGAAGAAGAACAGTTTATAAGTTGATTGTCAAACTGTCTTCCCAGTGTCTACCTGTTGACCGTAACATATGAAATACAAAAGGAGGTGTTTGACTGTTTAGTCCTGTGAATGTAAAGGGTTGGAAAAAGTGTCAAGTCTTTTGAAAAAACTATAAAGGAATTATTAGTCGGTTGAGTTAACTTTGGACATTAAAACTTTTAATACTTTTATAAAAGTTTTAAAACTGTAAGTGGATGTGGTGGTGTTTGTATTCGATTGACTTTTGATACCTTTCAATTCTAAGGAAAAAGTGTCATAGTGTCTGGACTCTAATAAGAATTAAGTGTCACTCGTCGAGTCGTCCGACTCTTCCTGTCACACCTGTCAGTCGTCAGTAGTCATATGGGAAATACGGTTGCCGTTTCAGTTTCAGTCAATAACTATTACGACGAGGAGGAATTTGACGACTTTGAATATCTTGATCAACACGATTACTACGACGAGATGAAGTAAGACTTAGAATTATTATTTCAATCTCAGGTTTCAACAAATTAAAATTACTTGATTCGTTTTTATTAATTAAAACTTGTAATTAATAAAAACGATACTTAATTTTAAACATATTATACATTCTAAACTGATCGATTTTAGGCATATATGCAAACAATCTTGCTGCACCTTCAACATATCTATGAAGGTAAACAATTAAAACCACACTGGAGTTTCTAATTATAAACTGCAAAATCAGCCTAAATAAAATTCATAAATTTCCTTAATAATTCTAAAATTTCAGGTATAATAATAGCTGTCGATTAAATCGACAGCTATTATTATCGACTCGATGTAAGTTTTATGTTAAACCTGCTTGGTATTTATTTGTATGCAGATAAATCAAAGATTATTCTTTTTAATCTGAGGGATTATTGAGTGTCTATTAATTATTAACGATTAATTACTGAAAACACTCTCAGGTATTATTTTCAATGAAAATAATACCTGAGAGTGTTTTCAGTAATTAATTCGAAAGCATTCGAGAATTCGAGAAAGTAGCATTCGAAAATTTACTTATGACTAATTGTTACAATAATATCGAGCTACAGATTCTGATTACATATAAACATGCTTACATTAACTGTATTGTGCCATTTTAAATTACGGGAACAAGGACAAATAGTTTTAAATTACTTTAAAACGGGTTTTTACTCAGGTTTTTTTTACATTAACTGTATTTATTAAAATTCCTGATTTTGCTACGTATGAAAAATTAATTCGAAGCCATACGGCTTAATTCTAATCTAAACTAAAAATGGTAATTCTTTATTGTGTATTCATTTGACATTTGAATTCAAAAGACCTTTTACCTGACCTAGTGTAGCTTGTCGAAAAAAATAATCCTATTGTTATAATTAATCCCGATTATTTTGCATGAAATGTCTTATAGCATAAAATCGTAACTTAAAAAAGATTCGAGAATGGAATAGAACTGGAACACTCTATCTAACTCATGAATTATCTTCTAGTCACTAAAAAAGATAACTGCTTATCAAATTAACTATTTGGTGGCAGAGATTTTAGTTCCGAATGAACAGAGAGTTCTGTGAACAATAAGCAGAAGTAACAACTTTTAACCAAGCAGGCACCAGTTTTTGAAGCCTTGTTTGTAAATAGAAGCACATTGTCACATTTTAATATTTTATAGAATTTAATTTTGTTTTTGGGATTCGGACAATAGTCTGCAATTTTAAAAGATGGAAACGAAGCGTTTTTAAAATGTCGCCATAGCGTTGAATGGAGTTAATTAAATCTAAACTCTATTTGAATTACAAATTATTTACAAAATCATGAAAATGAAAAGCCGGTAAGAAGCAAATTTTCGTCAAAATTATTCATGACCTGACCTGACCCGGTTTACCATCAATCAATGGCAATACATTTCTGTGATATATTTTGTCCTCAGTATTTTAGTATTTTTCAACAGAAGTTGAAATCAGACTGAATCCAGTGCACTTGTAAGACATTAAAAGTTCAAAGATTACAAATGTGATGTATTTTGAGGGACAGAAAACTGTGATAATATTGTATGTAAACTAGTGAGCATTTAATTGACATTTGCATTTTTACAAAATTTCGAACCTGTCACAATAATGAAGAAGTCGACAAAGAAAGCTAAGAAAGTCGGAGGGGGGACGATGGAAGAAGCGACAAAGGACATATGGTTCTGGATGTTCATAGCGACGTTTATCCTCTTAATTGGATTGTCAATCTACTTAATTCTCGTTAGACAATCTGGTCTTGTCTGCTGTGGCAGTAAATCGAAATCTGGAGATGTCGAACGTTATCCTCAGCAAGAGTTGTAAGCACTGATCTAATCACTTACTGGAATTTACTAAAGGGTCTAATTTCATGGGTTAGTTGCCGGAATGATTTACTGACAGTTGTAGTACGTTATGTTCGATAAACACGTATAATATAGTAAATTCCAATTCGAACATAGTTAAGATTTTACAGATCCTATAGTGTGTACTATTCTTGATTATAAAACCAGTGCAGTGTAAAATCTCGCATAAAAATTCACTAACTGATTACCCCCGGGGGACACCCTCACACAATTTTGTGTGAAACCTAGGGTTAAATCCCCTGGTCGATTTACAATTCTATTACGATGTCAAGTGATGTCTTGCGTATACTAATTGCACTTCTAATAGTTGGCGAATGAGATTGTTCAAAATCAGATAATATACTCTGTTCTGTCAGATATTTTGGGTGTTTAAATTTTTACATGTTGTTTGTCTTCTAAAAAATATTAGATATTAATCATACTAGTGGTTCCTCTTAATTTCCTGTCATGACCCATGACTCATGGGTCAAATAAATCGTAGACGAAGATACACAAACAACTAGTTAGTAAGAAAAGGTTTCAAATAATCCAGTTCTAGTTCTTATGGAAGAATGCTATTTTTCAGACATGTCAGGTTGAATTGCATAGGTCAAGGGTCAAAGGGTAGTTGCATAGAAAAATGCATACAATAATAAGCCAAGAGAACAAAGCCCGGGGCACATTGATAAAAATCGATGTCATTGAAAATAGCCAAGCGTAGTGAAAGTTTCTGCACTAAATTTTAAATCATTAAAACACCGGTGTTTCTATCGGTTCGTTTGCTCCTAAAATATTTCGAAATTTTCTTTTGTCTTTATCTTTTTGTTTTAAAAAATTACAAGTAATACATTAATACATACAACAAAACATATCGAAAAGTAATTCAAAGAATCTTCTATAGAGTGTCAATTTGAGGACGCGGATTGTGATTTTGTGATTTAGACTCAATTTAGAACTTATTAACGGTAATTAACGAACAAAAAGCAATTATGCGTGGTCGCTTGACCCGCGCGGCATATTCGCTGATAGTAAGTCGCATGCATTCCACATTCACTTTATTTTTGCTTGTGGCTTGCATGATGAACTTGATTTGCAGCAGCAGTTGACAAGCTCCTCAGTATATAATTAATTATTCCGTGTTTAATTTAATGTTTTGGAAGCGTGTTTACCATTTTTACAGAAGACGATGTTTGTAGGCTCGTTTGAATATTATTAATAATTTTAAAACATCATTTGGGTTGTATGAAAATTTAGTTTAATTGCTCTTTATTAATATTTAGAATGCAGAAAAAGGATAAAGATGCTGTCGGGCTGATTGATTCACAGACAAATTCAGAGAGAGACGAGAGAGAAATACCCGGGTATTAGTATTATTTCCCGCTCGCCGAACTTCTCCGGGTATTAGGAGGATGGGTCGATAAGCCTAGAAACTAGTACAAACAGAAGGGGATTGGCAATTCGATATTTGGCAAGTAGGTCAACACCACCAACACAGTATTGCAGATTTATCCACCTAATTGTCCTTCTCCTGGTTCTGTGAATCATGTACGATAACTATAGTTGCTCTTCGTAGATATGGATTTTTGTTAAGCAAATCAGTTGGTAGGCATTCACCAGGGTATCTTTAACGTACAATAGTAATAAGACCAGGCAACCGTATTTTTAGACATTTTGTTGTTTCAACTGATAAAACCAAAACCGAATACTCCGATAGTTCAGACGGTTGCTTCATTTTGTTGAAGGTGGGTTTAATCTTTTTGTTTTCGTGTTTTTAAGGTGTTTCAAATTGTTTGTTGAGGTGAAGGACACATAAGAACATTTAAATTAAATGCTTGACATTCACAAGTTCAAAATTGTTTTTTTAAATGTTAGGCAAGGGTGAAGGATTGAAATTGAGTTATTCAAACAAACTCATGATTAGATAATCCTTTATTTTTTATACAATTAAACTAGACAGTTATTCAGCCTGGTTTTTTGTTATTTAAGAATAATCTTAATTACCGCAATGTAATTTGAAACTTGGTTAGTATTGCAACTTTTCATTTTAATTTTGCATATGTCCTTGCAGCTTTCTATTCAGTTAATAGTCGTCATTCTAAAAGAGTCAGTGTCAGCAGTCGATCTTGAAAGTAAACATGAGCCAAGGTTTAGTTACACGTTAAAATATCAAATGCTCATTAAAGTTTAAAGGCAGTAAGCAGTTCAGTCCTGATTTAGCATTATTATTTATGAATTTATGATCTGGCTGGCCGGAGGTGGTGTGATGATGATCACTAAACTATAATTATTACACCTGTTAGTCTGACAAACACGAACTCTTTTTTCCTAGAAGCAATCAACATCTCTTTTTTTGTGTCCCTCACTTTAACAGTCGATTCGGCTCCAATTTAAACTTTTTAAAGTAATCTTATCGTACTATAATAATGCAGTATTACAAGTAATGGGTTCCAAGGTTTTATTTGTAATCTTTTTGTTACAGCCAGCTAACTACTCTGTGCCCTCTCTCACCGTCTGTCTGTGAATCAATCAGCCGGGTTTTAATCAATTGAAAATTGTTGTATCTAATCTCAACGTGTTTATAGTTTAATCATTCTACAGTAGGTTTATATAATTTTGAAATTGACTTTTAGTCGTGTTCTCTCAGAGACTGTTATTACTGTTGAAGGAGCTTGTCAACTGTGGTCTCATTTGTTAGTGTACAGATTGCTAATTAATTCATAACTTTTAGTCATCAGCGATCGCCACGGGAAAATCAGACAAAATGTTACAACGGGCTCAAAGATTGTCATTCGTTGCTGCGTAAGTATCCTCATTTATAATTCGTTGACATAATTATAGCATTACTTTTATGATTTAAAAAGGGTGTGGTTTGATTCGTAGGGTGGTACCCGATAACCGATGGGTTTAAAATTAGTTTACATAGAGTTATGGTTGCCAGTTGTTATGTGTAACTTTGTTGCTAATTGAAGAGAAGAAATATTATAGGCGATATAATTGAAAAATTCGAAATCGTGTTTAGAATTTATAAGTATTTTAGCAATAGTAAAGTTAGTTTTTTTTTCTGATTAAATCTGCACAAGCTTTTGTTTACGCATTCTGGCTGAGTAAAGTCTGAGATTATAATTTGCAAGCTGTTTTGCTAATAAGTTCCGCAAACAAAAAATATCGCACACACCTGCCTGTCTGTAAAATCAACAAAATTCAACAACTCCTGTCTGTTCAACTTAATAAAAATTCACTGTACTTAACTCACAATGCCAATTGTGCCCCCAAAGCCTCTTCAAAATCCACAGAAAATAGTAGATGAGTCAGGAAAAGAACACACCATAACTCATCGACATAGGACTGCCCCTGTTAGTAACATTAACGAATCGGTCAGTGCTCACTTTCCAGACTGGGACAAGCCTCTGATCAGATGGACCCCAAAGCCTCGTAAAGAATATTCCGTTCTGACAAATAATCCTCAGGCTGGAAGATCTTTTAACTTTTATGATTCGGATTACAAGAATGTGGCAGAAACTTCCAACTACCCTGCTAAAGCATATCATACTAATTCCACAACACAGTCAGCTCCAACGGATAAGAACAATGTAAAAAACAACAAAGATAAAGATGCGCCTTACTTTGTTAAAAACAGCAAAGACGATGGAAACATGGACAAGAACAATCCTAAAAGAAATAGCAAAGAGGATCCCTTAGCTCAACAATTCAAGACATATGTATATGATCGATCGAACGAAAGAAAATTAGTGGTAACCGAAGACTTTCTTAGTCATCCAATAAAGAACGGAGGTCATGCTCAAGGAGCTAATAAATCGTCAATAAATCCTAGTCCACATTCTCAAAGAGGTCAAGATTTTAGTCCCCAACGAGGGGCAAATGACCAGAAGGGAAAACAGCAGGGAGCCGGAAAGTCTGAGGATGGCGGAGAGGGGATTGATTTGTATGACTTAATGGTGTTATTACAACTTAAATATTTCCGTTTAATAACTTGCATAGTCCAGATAAGATGAGATGAACTTCTCGTTCCAAGGTTATCAGCCATCCGTTTAGCGCAGAGAGATCAAATTATGTAGAAAATAGTGCAATTCGTCAGACTGGTCGAGTGATAGAACATTCGGTAGTCCGTGCATGACATTGTTGAACATTAGCTTTCTTAATGTGCTAGCTTTTTGTTTTTTTTCTAGTTGAAGGATGTTATTAATATTAATTGATTCTATAATCATACTTGGTGGTCTGATTTGTTTATGATTTAAATGATGCTCATGGTCATTTTAGACTTGTGCTAATCACGTCAAAACTAGAAAATAAGTCATGATGTGCTAAGTGAAGGTGACAATTTCTAAAAAAATATGTCACTTACATTTTGAGTGATAAAATGGATATAAGAATTACAATGGTGTGGTTTGTCAAGCCAATTATCTTTTAAGGTTAACTCGAATTCACTCGAGACAATATTTACATTAATTACTCAGTGAACTTAATTTCCAAATTAATCCTTGAGTTTATTTTTCCAATTCATTAATTTTGTTTATACAAAAATTATCCTAATTCCTAATAACAATTAAAAACGGTTTGGAATTGTCAAAACAAAAATATCGTGACATGACATTCCAGATACTATATTTTCTGCTAGATAAGATTTATTTAAGATTTTGGTTGATTGGCAATAACAAAAAATGTATTGAGATTTTTGCACAATTCTTGCTTTCTCAGTGCTTGAAATTTTTATTTTAGTATTGACGTTCAAGGAAATGCATAAATTTTAATGTTACTTTCCTTATCGTCGGGTAAACTACTCAATTTGTTAGCCAATTCAGAATCATCACGATCCGGTTGTGCAAATGCAAATATTAAAGTTAGTAATTCAAATTCAAAATTGTTCTATATTAAAAATATTCAGAGTATTTCAGAATGTTTTTGCCCTTCGGGTCGATAACATCCGTTTTGATTTGATTCATAAAACAGGCTTGCAAATAAGGTAGGGCTAGATTTCTGTTCAATTGCAGATTCTACTCGATTGTTATTGCTTCTTAATAGCAAGTAATAACATTATGAGGTAATTTGACAGGTGTTTCTTAAATTATTGAGACACGGCAAATCAAATATGCCAATAAGCCAATAGATATTCGTTTAAAAAAGCCAAGCCTTCTTTCTGACGCATATGTTTTCTTGTATTTAATTCAGATTCAGGGAATGATCTTGAATCAATATCTAAAAATCTACCAGTTTTATCTCCTGTGAGAAGAAGATTATCTCAGGACTAAATTATAATCTTGAGAGATTTTGCAGATTCCGAAGTTCATTGCTTCAGAAATTGGAGTTTTTGAAGGGCAAAAAAGCAATTGAATTTATCAATGACTTTATGCATGCATTCCAAATGGTTTTTTGTTTTTTAGACCAGCTTTAACATTTACTAATTGCCAGTAATTGCAGTTATGTAGTTTTGTATCATTTAATTATTTTAAGTGGGATTATATAGTTTGGATGTAGTAATTAAGTTCTAGGACAAGTAGGTCATAGATTGGAATTTGTATCCCGTGTTCGTAACGAACAATCATACGGAATGGAAGTAGAGTAGTTTATTAAATTGCTGGAATATTTTCACGTTCCATAAGAATGCTATTCATCCGGGGTTTTTATTCGGTCTTGAACCTGACATCTTCATGAGTTTGTCATTCAAAGAAATTGTGGTCTGACTTATGAATTTGCCTTCCTCAAACTCAACTGGTGGATATATTATTGACTATAGGACCACCACTTGCTTCTAAACTATTGACACCACCTAAGACTATAAATTCACGCAAAGGATGAGATAAAACCAAATTAAATGATAAAAAGAACGAGTTGGTTTTGGTGGTTGCGGTAGTCTGTAGTAGATAATCAACAGTTCTTGAGGTTTCGTCGTCAGAAGAGAACCAACTCTTGACCAAACCTCATACTTCTCTCTTTTCCGTGTAAAACTATAAGCGTGTGTTGCAATTATCAGTTATTGAAATCTTAAAATATTAAGTGAAGTCAGAGGTGAAGAGATTGAGTAATTGCAATTTAAGGCAGACGGTTAAATTACATCAGTTGTACAAAAAATATTTTTTGCAAAGATGGAGAATTCTCATCAGCATCCGTTGTAAGCGAGGATTGGAGTTTCGAAATAAGGAATTTTAAATTCGATATTATCATAACTAACTTTTTATTTTATTTTTATTATAGTTTTGCGAAAGGGACCAATGGAAGAGTGCTGTACAAAGCGGATCCAAGACGGGATCGTATAGGACAGAGACCTTACCACGACTCCGGAGATAATTTCTGTCCCAACATGGTCAGAGGTATCGATTTTCTTCGTGATCCTAGGTTGAACAAGGTAATCATTTGATTTCCATAGTATATTTTGATCATTTTTAATTTATATTTGACTAATCTGATGTGCAAATTTTATTGTAGGGAATGGCTTTCACCCTAGAAGAGAGACAAGCTCTTGGAATTCATGGATTACTCCCAGGCAGATTTAAAACTCAAGAAGAACAAGTTAGGCTGTGCAAAGAGAACGTGAACAGATATGATGAAGATCTGAATAAACACATTTATCTCGTATCACTCCAGGTAATTAAAAATAGCTATAATTACCAATATTGTGCAAGAGTAGTGAGTATCTATCTATTAATCTATGTTTGCATGTCCAATATTCGTTTGGGCCAGGATGATTAAATAAAATATCATTCTGTATGTTTAGGATCGAAATGAAAGATTGTTCTATCGAGTTTTGGCTGAAAATGTGGAGCAAATGATGCCACTCGTGTACACTCCTACAGTCGGTTTGGCTTGTCAAAAGTTTGGTCTCATCTTTCGTCGACCTCGAGGTCTCTTTATAACTATTCATGACAAAGGACACATCTATGATATCCTAAAAAATTGGTAGGTGTATTGCTTTAAATAATGTATCAACAGTAGTAACAGAGTTGTGCATCAAATATTGAGTATCTTTTCTTTTTTATATTTTAGGCCTGAAAATGATGTAAGAGCTATTGTCGTGACGGACGGAGAGCGAATTTTGGGATTAGGTGATTTGGGTGCATATGGAATGGGAATTCCTGTTGGAAAATTGTCACTGTACACCGCCTTGGCTGGTATAAAGCCTAGTCAGTGTCTCCCGATTCAATTAGACGTCGGCACAAACACGCAGGTTAATGTCATAAATAATATTATTTTTTCGAATTCCATTATATGAAAATAATAAAGTGTTTTAAAGTGACTCCTGAAGAAGATACAAGTATTGTATTGAAAGTCTTGAGTGAAGTTATTAAACAATTTTAGTTTTAAACTATAAAACTATTTAGTCCTTGCTCCCGTTATTAACATGACCCAACAATTGATAAACCAAGGATGGAAAGACATTAAAGCAAAAATAAAGTGTTTTGTTGTTTGTATAGTCCCTTCTTGATGATCCGTATTACATTGGCTTGAGCCATAAGCGAATTACTGGACCAGCATATGACGAGTTTATTGATGAATTCATGCAAGCTGTGGTTCGTCGTTATGGACAAAACACATTGATTCAGGTATACCTTGATTTTGCCTTAAAGTTTCCGGTTTCCTTAACTATGTTTATAATGATGGATTCAAATTTTAGTTTGAAGACTTTGCCAATCACAACGCCTTCAGGTTGCTGGAGAAGTACAGAGATCGCTATTGTACTTTTAATGACGATATTCAAGGGACTGCCTCTGTAGCACTAGCTGGAGTTCTAGCTTCTCTGAGAATAACAAAGAAAAAGTTAATTGAGCACAAGTTTCTTTTCCTTGGAGCTGGAGAGGTAATTTTGCTTATAATATTTAGATTTTTATAATCATAACGCGGAATATTAAGTAAAAAATTTGTTTTTTAATATCCAGGCTGCATTAGGTATCGCAATGTTGATCACTGCAAAGATGGTTAAAGACGGCGCATCCCAAGAGCAAGCTGCTTCTCGAATTTTCCTTAGTGTATGAAAATGTCAATTATGTGCCCTTCCTTAAGCTAATGATCAAAGAGTATACTAGATTTTCTGTTTGTGCAGGATTCCAAGGGTTTATTGACGAAATCAAGGACAGATGTTACATCCCCTGAGAAGCAAATATTCTTAAAGGACATGACTCACACAAAGGACTTTGCAGAGATGGTGAAAACGATTAAGCCCACTACTATTCTCGGTATAAAAGTTTAAAATATAGTACTAGAGGTATTATTTAATCTGTTGTGTAGGTTGATAATTGTAGAGTTATTTTTTGATAGGTGCTGCGGCTGCGAAGGGAGCTTTTCATGCCGGAATTTTGAAGATGATGGCTGAATTCAATGAAAGACCGATTATTTTTGCGCTGAGTAACCCAACTTCAAAAGCAGAATGTACGGCTGAAGAAGCTTACGATAATACAGAACAGCGGTGTATATTTGCCAGTGGTTCTCCTTTCCCGAACTACGAAAAACATGGCAAAAAGTTCGTCCCTGGACAAGGAAATAATGCATACATTTTCCCTGGAGTTGCACTTGCCACAATAACGGCTGGAATTCATCACATCAGTGAAGAAGTATTCCTGCTCGCTGCTCAGGTAATTTTACTAATCAATGATTATATGAATGTTGAGTAGTTCATTCAAGCAAGAAGTTAAATCATTTTATAATTCTCAATAGACGTTAGCGAACATTGTCACCGAAGAGGATTTGGAATTGGGACGGCTGTACCCTCCTCTAACAGATATCCAAAATGTTTCGTTATTGATTGCTAAGGCTATTGTTGATGATGCATATGCAAAGGGTGAGGAGATGTTTTTGATTCTGATTCCGGTTTTTAATCGTGATTTTGTTTTTTCTGTTCTCATTGTGTTGTATTGTTTTGCAAATTGCTAATTTTGTTTGACTTGTTATATCTGTCAGGCTTTATTTAGAGTATCGATATTAGTGAATAGCTACACGGCCAAACCAATAGTCCTGTTTTCTAGAATTTCGAATCAAATTTTAGCGTTAAAAATATGCAATCAAAAGATTTTTAAAAAGGAACTCTAACACTTTTGCTATTTAATGTAACCTGATTAAATTCCTTCTCTATCTTTTCCGTGAATTACTTTCCTCTTGAAGTCAACAACTAAAAAGTATTTATTATTAATATTTTGGGGATTAACTAACTCATGTTTAACTAATAATGCAATGGAACCAGGTGAAGCTCACACGTACCCAGAGCCTGCTGATAAAGAAGCGTTCCTGAGAGCTCAGCTCTACGACAACCATTATTCCACGGCTCTTCCGCCATTTTACAAGTGGCCAATTTGATGAGATCCCTTCCTGTCCTTGTCCTTTAGTCTTACCTGACTTTCAATATGACTCATTCAAACATAAATCTCTCGAAGCAGTATTAACTACACAATGAACTAACTGAATCATGACAATGAAAAATAAATTCACACAAACTTCTAATATTATTTTTTCGGTAACGTTTTCTTTTAAAAATGATGACTGATTTTTTGTAAATTGTTTTTTTTTAAACTCTTTTGTATTTTAAGAAATAATTTTTAATTTACTCTTCGTAAAGTTGAAACTAAATGTTTTTTGTTTGAATGATTTTTTTAAAAGTTTTGTGTGAACATGAGATGTAGTTTTGAGATGTCCTTCTGAGTCCTTCCTTTCTTACCATTGTGCCTTATCTTAGCCGTTTGGTCCAATTCAGTTTAGACCTTTAAATGTCTTCCAAAATTGCTATCTATCGTTGCTATACTTGTGGGAAGGCGGGACAAATTGTTGAAGGTATTTCTACTTCTGTGGTGGTGGGTCTGGGTCGTACTTTGGTCATTGGTTCCGGTCTTCAAGGGTAGTGTAAGCAAATTCATCGAAATCGTCACGAGCTTTAAATCCTGGGTTCGTTTGTAAAGCCCCTTATATTCCGAATATCACTGTTTCATGTTTAAAATTGTATGATTGAAACAGTTTATATTCAGTTGACCAGCAGGATTTGAAGATCGACTGCGATTCTCAATGTTTTTTGTATAGTTTGCACGCATTCACCAATAAATACATGTTTCCTATCTGGTAACTATCCTCGCACTAATGTCATACGTTGAAATACTAATTGTCGTTTGTAATCAGCAAAAGTTCAAATTACCTGATAGAATGTTGTTTCAAAATCGGAAAAGATCCTAACAGAAATGTTGTAGTGTACTTACTTGGCATGCTATTTCTTTTGGATTATGCATAAACCGCTTGCTTTGTTTTGTATATTTTGCACATTTTTGTATTCAATCATTTTTGTATTCTATTATTTTTTATTTTTTTGGTCGATTACAATCATAATGTTTTGTTGAATCACTTCAGGCTACGCGTTCACCTATCCAGAACCGAAGGACAAAATGGCATTTTTGAAGGAAGAACTATACGACTTCCACTATCCAATGTCAATGCCGGTACACTGGGAATACCCCGAAGAAATTGTGAGCAGTCGTCATTAATTAAGGCAACAAGATAAAATGAATGAAGTGATCAAAGATGATGATAATAATTCCTGTGAAGAACCGCAAATTGTGCTAAATAGTGATGAATTCGAAATTTGTGTACTTAATATCCTGTAAAAACAAAATTATAATATTTCACAAGGTCAACGGTCCGGTCACCGATGAATTATCAGGGATGAATTGAAAGTTTTAATCTTGGATTTTAAATTGTAAATTCATTCAATATATTATTCCTGTCACAGTTTATCTATTTCACCTGTAATCTATAGGGTCATCGCCAGAGAATTTTATTTCGTGGTGTTTTAAAGTAACCTGTAACGTGTAATGTGTAACTGTTTATAAAAGTAGAGTAAAGTATGTGGAAATCGAGAAAAAAATTACAATCCTGTTTGATATTTATGAAGCCTATATTAGTATCAACTCGAGTGTCGAATGTCTTTGTCGGTGGCCTCTCTCTGCTGATCGAGGATGTAGAACGGTTTAGACTTTCCAGTAATAAATATTCATTGTTTTCTGGAAATTGTGTAATCATAACTGGCATAAATATTCGAAATCTTCCGGGATTATGTTTTGAGAATAACTTTGGCTAATTTATTACTGTTATGATATGGAATGGATATGTAGATTGTCACTATCCATGTTTAGAAGTTCAGCAACAGTTTGCAGAGTTGTGCTAAATTATTTGAAATCATCCTATCAAATCCGAAGTTGAGAAATGCGTAATTTGTTTTCAGTTCCATTAGTTTAACAAGCAATATTATCAGGATGAAATTTCAGAAATACAGTTACAATGTTGTATTATATTATTTTGATATTTTTTTGGCATTTTGTTATGTGATCTCTAATTCCAGGACTATAATATGTATCGATTGGCTGAGGTCTGAGGTCGTTGGCTCCATCCTTGGCATCAATTTACTTATATACAATATGGGACTTATTTTCTATATTTATTCTATAATATTGCACTCATCTTCAATAAGTTTGATATTGGGAGATCGAGGTCATTCCTCGACTTGCAACTTTCCAACTTCCAGTTTCTTATCTCGGTTTCCATCCACGAAATATAATATTATAACAAATTGATTCTGTTGAGGTTGACCCACTTGGGACTCTACAAGATAAGTGATAGAAGTTTGTTGTAACATTCTCTGCACTTTCTAGTTGTGAGCAAATTTATTGCAATCTTTTCCGAACTTTGGCAGACATTTATTCATGTTTTCATTTTGGTTTGCAAATTCATTGAAATCTTGAGACTTGTAAAAAGCTGTAGATCTTGAGCGTTTTTGACTTTATACACCTTGTTTTTTGAGCGACTGATAAGAATATCTTTGAATATGTATCAGTTTATCAAAGACCTTTAGTTTTTAATACGTGATCTCAACGACCTGGAATGAGGTTGACTTGACACACGTTGATACTTGGCACTTTAAAAACATTTATTTGGAAATCAAGTCTGTCTTGGGTCGAAGCGAATGGACGTCTAGTTATTTACGGTTTAGTCACGTTCCATATAGTCCATTTTCATAAGAAATAATTCTCCTTTAGCAAATCACAGACCATTAAAATGCTAAAAACATGTCCATAAATTCAATTCCAGTGTGACATTTAACCTCTCTAATCATGCTTATTTTCGGTTCGAGTTAAAAGAATAGTAGACATTATTTGCAACGTTTTGCAACAGGTCTTGGATATCAAGCAAATAGCAATCGCGTATCGAATATCAAGCCATAAAAGTCGTTAAAGGTCACACATATCACTTTGTTATCATTTTGGTTTAGTCTACCCTTTGTTAAAAGGCAAATCTGGGACAAAAACATTTGTGTAGAAAATAACACGTTGTTATAATAAATAATATGAAAAGTAATACTAGGTTGAATCTTATGTAGGCGCCTCTGTTGATAAATCTACTCTCTCCACAAAGTCTTGTAAAAGTTTCGAAAATAAGGTTTAGGGCTTTGTTGTTGTCGTTTTTTGTAGAGATGACAGAAATACCGTTTGCCAATTTAGCAAACAATAAAATAGGCTTGTTTTTCGTTCTATACTAGTAAGTTTTAAAAATTCAAGCCCTATATGATTATACCCTAAGGAAGTCGGTCTAAAATATATAGGGAGTATCGGAACAACACAACCATTTTCGATGTTTCAATTGTTTTCGGCTACTTCTAAATTGCAAAATCTACCATGCTCATATTAATGTGTTAGGAAGAATGATTTTTCGAAACATGTTTTTTTTACCACTTATCCTATGTATATATACTATTCCAAACGCTGATTGGATCGCCTCTCTACTAGTTTCGGTTTGTATTTTGATGTTTGTAAACAAAATAATAAAAATTTCAAACTACGTAGGTACAAGATACTACATCTCTAGTACCTTGTAGTAAAAAAGGCTTGTCGTAAACTCGTAAATAAATACTGAATATAAATATTCAATGGTACACCCTTAAACCTAAAGAGTTGAAGAAGGATACGGAAATGGGTCATAAATTATAGTAACTGCCGAAAAGATTTCATTACAAAATACCCAGAAGGGTTCTTGTGTTACCTCATCTGGACTTCTCACAGAGACTGAAGAGACTCAAGCCTATTATTTTTGTATTCAAGGATTGAAGGAGATGTTGCGAAAAGTTGGCGAAAATATGGGCGAAAAAAAATCTTACCATTCTTAGAATCCAAGAATAGAAGAAGGTGTTCGGCTATAAAAAATATATCGGAAATACGGACGAAGAGAAGCATGCGGTCATTAATTTCATGGAGTTCATAGTCCCCTAGGGTCTCCTTAAATACTTTTAAGACCACCATTGACTACACACCTTAAAATTGAAAATGCCAGGAATTGACACAGGAATCGTGGACCAAAAAGCATGTTTTTCTTAAACTACAAACGAGGGGTTTATGGCGAGTCATTTTGAACATTATGACTTCTTTCTACATATTAATTTTCTAAAGGTTCTGTATAGCACAGAACCCAATATTTCATCCCATCTCTTCACTAATCTATTTCGATATTACAGATTTTTATTAGGATTGTTTACACAAATCCCTGTCGAATATCGAAATATTTCCTGACAGTCTGCGAATGCAGTTAATATAATGTGAGGATGAATTTTTTGCATTTATTTGTACACAATAAATATAATAGATATTCAAGATAATGAAAATTCTTAAAATTAATATCTTAAGTCAGACATGAAATGTTATTCAGATACATCCAGTGGGTTATTGGGTCCACATAAATGTAAACAGAGCCTTGAAATTCTGCATGTACATAGAATCTACAGAACTTATAAACCGAAATCTTTCCTTCTGTACTTAGTGAAACTAAACTTGCGAAATCTGCTGCGTAGTTTTCGCAGAATTTGTGCAAAGACTCTGCTGATATATTACACAGGACAGAAGAGAATCAAACGTAGTCAAGAAAGCCAAGTTATCATACACGGTTTCTCTTATTCAGGAACTTCAATAGTTTCTTCTTACTTTAGTAGGATTGGAATGTAGTGTCATAAGGTACGGTTGACTATAGAATACAATACTCAGGTAAAATTCCACTCCCGATTGGACTTGTTTCATCTTTGCAGATATGTCAGTCAACCACAATGAAATAGTTCAACTGCCAAATGGTTAAAGCTTGATAATAGAATAAGGGCTTTTCATGTTTTTGCTCCAGCAAGTCGTACACATTCGATTGAAATGTAATTTATTATGTTCGTATTTGGAAATCTACGTGCCTTTGAAATTAATTTATTTTCTATCTCTTATTTTTTTCGAGTAAATTGAATTTTCTTTACGTTGGTATTAGGATACTAAAATAAGTAATTACCAAAATTCCGGTTAAATTTGTCCACTTTGAAGTGTTATTGGTTTGTACTAGTGCCAAAAGTTGCTGTCAAGTGTTATGTTGATTTCATACTCAGCATAATATTATTCACATCACCAAATGTATATCATTAGTTAGCGAAACAGGGCAGACGAGGTTCTATTAGAAATGAAAATATGATGAGGGGATAGAGAGCAAACTCTAAGGGTCAAATAAAAGTCAGGATTTCTTCGGAAGAATAACAGGGTAATGTTGACAACTAGAAAAATACCAAAACAGGAAGAAGTCGTTAAATGAAAGGAACCGAAGTATGAAAGTGGAAAACAACATCTCTTTTGGGAATGAATGGAAAGAAGGGATTGCAAATATAAAAATATAAAAAAAATGTTCAGAAAAATAACCTAGTTTTCCGAAATCCTAAGTTTCCAAGAAAATTTCATTTCATTAAAAGCTTTACTATTGACTATACGCCTCGTTATATTCTCTTCTCAAAACTTCTATTGTAGTTTCTAGAATTGTAGGAGGAAAACAGAAGAGACTTGTTAGTGGATTTGTGAAAGGTAGATGCTTTCAAGGAGAAAATAACAAGGTGCCAAAAACTGGCAAAAATTCAGGTTCGCTTCAACCCCGGGTTTGCTAAAAAATATCAATTAGAAAGCCCTCAGAACGAAAGTTCATAAAATTATTTAAAAACTTGCAAAAATCAATATTTCAATTTTTTGCAATTTTCTCTTTTCAGACATTTATGCCGGGTTAAAACCCACTGGGTGGTAAGAACTTTGCTTAATTATTATGTTTTTGTACCCTTTGGTTGACAGGGATAATCCCCTTTCGAACAAAAACATGACAAGGTTAGGGATTGCTCTTTGGAAACTGGCTTCTGAGAAGTCCTACAAACTGAATCATCTTCCCTGGAGATTCATAACAATTGGCAATTTTGATTAGAAGAAGAGGAGCTGAGGAGAGTAGTAAACAATAGAAATAGGATTAGGTTGTAAATTTACGAAATGCGTATGCAATGCATATATAAAGCCTCCATCAAGTTGATTACCCAAGAGAAGTCCCCACTGCCAACTTCCGACAACATTCAAAACACAGGGCTTTCGTTTTATTAAGGTACGGAAGTGTGTAATAAAGCTGATGTTGATGTAGGTTCAATTTCTATATAGTTTATATAAACTCTTCGTCGTAAATATCCTAAAGCTATAAGATTCCTATTACATTCAGGGAACGGGGAAAGGTTTTGGCAATATTGCGAATTACGAATCCTGTTTTGTGACACCCTTGACCATGAACAACCCCCCTGCTATGCCACTTCCACCACCGGCAACGAGGATTCAGCAAGTGTTACACATTATCCTTACCAAGTTACGACGTAATTTCTTCCAAGCTTAAGCCGGCTTTTGTATATTTTTGCACGGGAAAGCTTTCTATTATTCTCTCCCGTGTCTTTTCAAGTATTTTTATTTCCCTCAAAGCAGTCATAAAGATCAAGTGGTAAATAGAAAAGTGCATTTAGGCTATTGTATAATGTATAATTTGGATATTCTTTCATATTTGTAGCTATCGTTAAATAGTTGTTAAACACATTCATACTAACCTAGATTTTTAATCTGAATTTCTGATTGACATTGAATAATGTACATTTGCGAAGTTCCATTATTATTATGCTTATCTGGACTGAATGATAATGACTAAGGTGGTGGTGGACATGGTTGTATTTGTTTAGTATAAATAGTGGTGGTGGTAGTTTGCGAACATAATAATATTATTATTATGAGATTGTGCTCAAGGTCAAGCAACATATTTAGCTTTTGGTTGTCATACTTTTTTTGCATGAAAATACATTATGGAATGATATGGGTGACAGGGTACACGGAACAGAGCGTTTTGGCACACGGACTTTGTGCCATACATATTTCTGGTCAGTTTGATAAATCTTGATCTTTGACCTTATAAAGCTGAATGTAACTTGTTAATTTCGAAGTGATATTCTTTTTCTATTAATCGATAAGAATGGTGGATGAGTTTGTTTTCATTTTTTAATATAAAAAAACAGAAAACTTATAAAAATATTTGCATATGGTTTCTATCTTGGAACTTCCGTAAACACTTTTGTTATTATATACACCTCATCATCGTGTTATGGTACTGTATAGAGTTTGGTGGTACTTCCTTAATCCCCGATTCCCCATAGTGGGTAACTGGGTGACTCATTTGTCCTCTGGGTGCGTAACTGTTATTGCCGTTCTACCCGGTTCCTGTTTCCTGGTCCAAGAGTTCGGTACACAGTCCCAGAAGCAAAACTCTTTCCTAAATTAGTTTTACAAACAGTGTCTTTACTAATGTTGTTGTTGGTGGTAGATTGATGAGAGAACTTTCTTTAAAAAATATAAAATTAGCTACACCTTATTCTCAAAAACCACCTCATGTATCATCATACTATGCTTTATTTTTTCCCCTATAAAAAACTCATTTACAAAATTAAGCCATTTTTATTACCAAGCTTAGTGTTAAACAAAATTAACAATGTACAAGGGAGTTGTTTTCTCTGTCAATCAGAGAAACTGCGTGGCACATTTATTTTTTGTGCAAAAATACGGTTGGCTCTCTGGCAGATGTGCATTTTCTCAAGGTTATATTATTATGCTATTCTCTATATATGTATGAGGGGAGCAGATAAGTTTGTAAAAAGTGTGCAAAAAATATTTGCCATTATTATCATTCCATCCTATCATTTCCTGGCCTACTCAATCATTCCTTGCTGTTCTACTCGTTCCTTTCTTGTCCAAACAATCGAACTCTCGAAACTTCCAAAGCTTCCAAATTTGCAATCGATATACCTACCCGGGAGTACTTTTTATTGAAACCACACGTACTTCTCAGATGGGTTCTTAGTAATTGAAACCTACGTGTTTTTGACCTAGTCTTCTTGTTGATCATTATTGAACATCATATCCAAAGGGTCAAGTCCAAGGTTGAATAACAAGAAGCTAAAATGCATTTCTGTAACATGAAATGGTGGGTGTACAACTCAACACATTAAACTTTAATCGCCTTTTCCTGAGACCTGAGTCCCAATGACTTTTCTGACATTTTGACCTTATCGACTAATTCTAGTTGGAATTTAAATTTTGATATACCAGGTTTCGTATACAAGAAGAAAGCTATATTATTTTTGTTGATGTTTAAGAAAAATAACAGTCATTGTTTATGAGATAGACAGACACAGAAGTTTTTATACAGTTTGTTATAGCTAATGAAAGATTGAATAGAGATTTGAGATTCTAGAAAACATCTTTGATCAAGATTTGTTTTACCTTTTGCTTTCAGCATTCATAAAATTGTTTTCGAGCTTTTTTTCTTTTTCTATTTATCATTTCATACAAAAGTCGAGATAAACATGGAGTTGGGATTTTCTAGGTTTTTTATCCCTTTGAATTGTAAATGTACATATTATTATATAGATTTCAATTTTCCGCAGTCCGGATCAGCCAGCGTGTCCTCAGAAGTTTTTTTTTTGCTCAAAGAAATCATTCAGTAAAGCGTAGTTGGGTTGAAGAAGAATATATTATTATTATGCATTCGTGAATTTAGACAGCGAAAAATAAATCACTACCTTTTTTATGTACTTTCATTCTTTGTTGTAAACAGAATTGTGAATCTTGATTGTAAACACCCAAAAGCAAGATAAGGCTTGAAATCTATTTGCAAAATTAGTACACTTTTTTCTGCTAGAGCTTTAAGTTTATTTTTGATTGACAAATTGGCACAGATTGCTAGTCGTTATAATCTGATTGACTTATTGTGACAGTCAACAATGTCAACAAAACATTCCTAATGTTAATATGTTTTTTGGGGATTAGTAAAGTTGGGTTGATCTAGTTAATTATAATACTTTTTAGAATGATAGAGGACAAAGTTCGAGATCGATTTTTGATTCCAGTTTTTGCATGCGTTGTTGGTTTTTAAGATAAAAAATTA
Source organism: Vertagopus arboreus (assembly GCA_034698485.1). NCBI lineage: Eukaryota > Metazoa > Arthropoda > Collembola > Entomobryomorpha > Isotomidae > Vertagopus > Vertagopus arboreus. The sequence continues at coordinate 29,495 of JAQGBQ010000198.1, forward strand.
CAAATTAGATATTTACATCATTGTAGAATGACTCATATTTTTGTGCAAGGTCAGAAGTTTGCTCATGGATGTTCCATGTTTTTCGTCCTCATGTTTACAAACACATCTCTCAATAATTTCATTATGAATTTAAACAAGGTGTGTACAGAATTTGAATGAAGATGTGAACGGGTGACGGGAGTGCATTTATCTTTTCACTATACACTTTTTCGTATGTATAACTTAATAAATAAATTACTTGAATCCTAAATGAGTACGAAGTATGTAGTAGTTGAAGAAGTGACTGTGGTAATTCATTATGCAAATGGTATGGAACGTCAAATTAATTTTGCAAATCTGCTTACCAAACCGCCTTCCAAATAATTGCCTACTTGACTTTTGCACTTTGTTATTTTCCTTAAAATACATATAAATCTCTACGTTTCTAATGAAGCACATTTTTTATCTACCTAAAATCCTCCAGATTAACAATTAATTGCAATTGCCTTCAATGTGTAAACTTTTATCTGATATTTTTAAAGCTAATTAAAAGGGATTATAATTCAGCATCAGCTCTGGTTTGGGTTTGAATGATAATTGCTCTTAAATCATCAGTTTTATAAAGTATTTTTGATACTTTTCATTCATTTAAATATCAAATGATACTTAAGAATTGTATATTTCAAAAAAAATATACATAAAATCTTTTATTTAGAAATGTGAAATCTAGGCCGTAAACATTTTCAAACATTAACATCACTTCTATATTTTAAACTTTGAACCGCATTGCACAAATTTTCTGTATTTTATTTATATCGATTATTGATCAATCTTCACTTTTCAAGTACATAAAAGCAAAAATATTGTGCCATATTGTAACAAGTACCATTTACCAAAATAACAGAAATGGCAATCCTTCCCGACATTGCATAATAGATGTGTTAAGGGATTTGGTTCTTAATCTTTTTTCGTAAACATCAAAACGAGGTTGCCGTTTTTAAAAATGATTTTTAGGTTTTGTTTCTAAAGGAGTTTCAACAATATTTGATGTGGACATTTAAATCCTATCATTAACATCTATTTTGAACTCAGAAATTCAAAAACAGGGACTTCTCCTAGTCCTAATCTAATATGCATATATCTGCGTTGTTATGCGAAAGGTGGTAGAATTGCTAATTTAATTGTGGGTTTATTTACTTTAGCTGCTCAACACTGAATACGTTGAAATTTTCCACACCAATACATCGATTTTCTGTCCAGCTTCATGGAGGGTCGAACATTTGACAATTTTCCTTTCATTTTTGAATCAACCATGCTGTTTTTACACAATTAAAATAGTTGAATTTAATTGTCTAAATACTGGAATTAAATAATCATAGTCAACCTATTTACGAAGCATTTCCTTGTCATACATAAATAATGAAGTGTTATTTCGTTCATGAAGAAAAGCTAGTTTCTGGATATTTGGCAGAAGCTGACTAAGATTATTAGCTATGATGATTCTACTTTCTGAACCTTAAACTACAGGTTAAGGTCTTACGTGTGCCCTGCAAAAAGTTACACAAAAAAACAGGTGAAATGCAATGTTGAAAAAAAAATTAATTAAAATTAATTGAATGTAAAAGAGGTAAACAGTAAACATAATTTGTGCCTGTGGTGCGTGGTTTCTTGCCTCGTTTTTGATCTTCTGAAGAGTTGTTAACATATATCGTCTGCAAAAAATATCAACATCAACCATCTGCCAGCTTATTCGCCAGCATCAGCAATTCCTTGTTTTCGTACGCACATTTTCTATGTACTTAAAGAAGTGAGGAGTTTATCCAAGAAATCCAATTAAATTTTAAGGAGTATAAAATGACCAGCAACTACAAGCAAGCAAATAGGCAGATGGTCAATAGCAGCTTGAACCCAATTTTTTACTTCAGATAATTATTTGCGGTTTACTCCAGTTGGGCAAAGGGATTTCATGATAGTTCAAGAGTTTCAAGAGTTTAAAGACGATGGAGATGAAGAAATCGCAAGCTGCTTTCTTTTGCTTTGTCCATTCGGCACGTGGCATTCAAGCTATTGTCGTCGTTCAATTTATTTTCGACATTTTATGTGAGACGTATAATACATACGCAAGGGTCTTCAGGGTCAATGTTTCAAAGAAAAAGTCGCCAGCTGCTTCTTGATCAATGAATTTGGCACGTGGAAGTATCAATAGTCAAATAATAAAATAGGCTCGCAGTTTTGAGGAGACCTTAATGCGATTTAAATGTAAAGGAGCCTTGAAACAGTCTGTAAATAAATAAACAACAATAAAAACACCTTGAGATGTTTTTTAAGACTATATATTTATATTGGCGATAAGAAAGTTCAGCCTGAACTTTAGAGTTTTAAATTACTTTTGTGTTTTTATGTTTTGCAAAGTTACGTCAATTATGTTATTTTCTTTCCCTATGACATCATAGGCATCTTATAATGTTGGATAACAACATTTGCTGGACCTCCGACTCCGTTCTCAGCTAGGCTTAAGCTACAAACTCTAAACAGATTAGTTGACAATCTCGAATCCAATTTCAATCCTTGTCCTCTCTCAAAGGGAAAAGTAATGATAAAGAAATTAGAAGAAAAAAACATCTGTCAGTTGACAAAAAAAGTCTTGCGAAATCTTTCCTAGTTTAATAGTTTTAATCTGGCTCTTCTCGATCTATTTTAAGGTGATGACGTCAATTTTCAAACGTTTGATAGATTTACTGACCTTTATGATTGACGTTTAATCCTTTTTAGTAACCATAAATATTTTGCTGATACTATTAAATGGATGCTTATGGATTAAGCCTCAAATTTTAAAACATTTAGCTGTTATATGATAATTATGCATTTATTTAGGTCATAATTACCATTTTCTAATCTATCTCGGCCAAACAAATTACATTGCTTTTCTTGCGACCAAGAAATTTCCCAGAAAATTCAATAGTATAGATATAATTGGTTGATTTTTTAAAAAAATGTTTCTAACAATTTTAGAAAATGTATGACTATGCTATGATTTTTTTTTTATTTATCTTTTTAATTTTGTTTTTTATGTATTTTGCAAAAATTTTATTAAACAGCTCTTTTGAAAAGGTTACTTTGCGAAACACAAAATGTTTGATTAATTATTAATAGCTCATTTTAAAGCTGAGATCAATCTGGCCAACTTTGCTTATACGACATACGGTTAAAAGTGAGGTTTTTGAAAGTTATCGGTGAGTTAACGCAATGAAAATGCATGCATTTCACGTCTTCTTTACTACATAACAACCAGAGACAAACCTTAAGGGGGGGTTTAAGTGATCTTTTGACCTTCTTATATCTCCCTGAGCAACACTTCAAAATTCTACTTATTTCACT
>JAQGBQ010000199.1:0-32832 GCA_034698485.1 Vertagopus arboreus
TTAATTTTAAGCCTTAGGGCCAAAACATCTTCGCCCGATTATTTTCGCCTAAGGTCTTACTTTCTAAATCTAAGGCCTAAACTTTTTAACCTAACTCTTTTTCATTTAATTTTAAGCCTTAGGGCCAAAACATCTTCGCCCGATTATTTTCGCCTAAAGCCTTAACTTTAAGTCTCAGGGCCGAAACTATTTCGCCCAATTATTTTCGCCTTCGGCCTTACATTCTAAACCTAAGGCTTAAGCTATTTAACCTTATTATCTTAGTCTACAGATAACACTCAACATTTAACATATGAATTCTATTTGAATTTGAACTTAAATTTTGACTTGAAATCTACACAATAGACCATACTAACTGTCTAACATCAACATAAATGTGTCTACTATTTTTTTCATATTAACTCAATACTAAAAGGGTTTGGAGATTCAACATGTTGTGTGGTAGTAGTGGTGGCATTTGTTTTTTTATATTGTTTTTGAGTGTAAAATTGCAATGAGGGATTTTGGAAGGAAACTTGCTAAAAGTAGGAGTGAATGAAATGCATGGCTTGTTACTTTTGCTGCATTCTTCCTGCTCCATTTACTCTTGCTTCACGTTCAAGACTTTGAGATAATTGAAACAGGAGGGGAGGAATTGCATTTTGCATAGCTATTTTAGAACTAAAATATAATAACTATTCAGGCATTATTCAGTCAATGAAAAAATTCACTTAGATACAAATAGAGCTGTTAGTAATCAATGGGGGTTTGCTAGAAAAACAAAGTCTAACAAAGTAACCCAGATATTTTTCATGATTAAGTTATTCATCTGTTAAGAGTGCAAATAATGAACTTCATCAAAGTGTATTTATGGTATCGAAATAATCTTTTATTATAAATATGAAGTGGCTGTGGACTACATAATGATAAACAATTATTTTTAGACTCATTTTCTTATCTGATATAAAAAATCAAGGAGTGAAGAGAACTGAAATCGAAATTTCTTACTAAATACTAAGCATTGACTTTGTTTATTACTTTTTAGTTCGATACACGTTGTAACTCATATATTTAAGTACAACAAAAATGTATTTCCCGAACTAATCTCATCGTTCCTCATACTCATAATCTTCTGAGTTGAAATGTTAAGTAATAATTTCCAACACATTGATCAATGTGCCCCAAAATAGCTTCCTTTACCAAAGTGCAATTGCACCTTTCCATAGATCATCAGATAGATATGATTTTGATCTGTAATAATATTGTTAATTTGCTTTGGGCGATCTGATTTATTTACTTTAGTGTCAGTCAATTAATATTGATCACTCTTACCCTATTTAAAAATATTAGAACTGTGGTCTTATTTTCTTTGTCCTGCTAGTAAAAAGAAAAAATCATTAAATCTGAACCGGACCATTTGGATGAAAAGAAAGATATATTTATGGTAAAAGTGTTTTTTTAAATTCAAATTTAACATACTTAAAAGTTGTTTTTAAAAAAAGCTGAGCTGTTATTGTCCCCAATGATAGAAAATTAGGATATTTTATTTCATTTTGTAAGGTTTTTTAAGAGCAGGAACAAGGTTTTCAAATCATTTTCATGTCTTACACTGTCAAAACTGGTGATCATTTTTCCTCTGCGTTTTTTATCACATGGACAAATTCCCATCCATATCGCCCATATCGACACAAAGTCGGTATGAGTTCTCAATTTTATCGTTTTGCTTTAGAAGGGAAATAAATGAAAGAACGATATTTTCATTCGGGTCGTATGAACGATGTGTGGGTATATGAACGTGATCATTTTGCCTTTCTCATCCGAGTTTCCTTTACTAAATAAATAATTTGAAAGCCGTGTCACTATACTGACAATCTAGAACCCCTGCTGAGGTCAGAGCTTGAACGACTTTTTGAACACAACCCTTATAACAACGATGAAAGACTGACATCACCTGTATATTTAATATTGATTCCGAATTCCAATTCTATCGACACAGGAATAATAAAATTATGATTGGGGAGAATAGATTTGTTTAAATGGGTTTATCACATGTCTAGAATCCAAAATACATTCACTTCCGATGAATCTGGAATTAATCATAGTGAATAAACCATCTTTCTTCCCCTGTCTTAACTCGATTTTTAAAGCTTTAAAGAATCTAGTCCGACTTTCTTAATTCAAACCTTTTAAAGCTAAAATCTACCCGTGCGATAAATAGTACGTTTTTAGAAATACAAATCTCTTCTCTATCATTATTGATTTACTATCGGTCAGTGTTGTTTCGTTGATGCTAAAAACTATTTTTTTTAGTAAACGAAAATTGGGTAGGGTTGACTTCAATTTTGGATGCATTTCAAGATGAAACAAAAGCATCCAATGAACCAGAATAAACTATTGATAGGACTCACAATGTTTTTCTTTAGATGACTGCCAGGGCAAAATATGTCCTGATTCACGTAGGCTCTGTTCTGGTTTACACGCTTGAGTTACCTTGCCATGATGATCTTCGCAAATGCCGTCAAATGAAGTGTAATAGATTAAGCATAGACGGATTTGATTTCGATGGATAATGTGAATCTATAATCGGCATCTCATGATGACATGAGTCATCAATCTTATGAAAAGAGACGAAAGTTTACTAAATAAGAAAGACCTGGATTCTTAAATGAGAGTCAATATTATCGAAAGTATCTCACTGATTTAAGTGATTTGTAATGAATCTGTACAAGTGAGACGAAAATAGACAAGGCTAAGTATTTATTTCAGGGCCCTGACTTTGCATGTCGAGTCAGGGTCAGAGGTGTCAGGGAAATAAGTTTAAGACAACCATTTTTGTTCCTTTTATGGGAAGAATGATTACTGCACAAAGTTTGCTACTGTTTCTTTCATGTCAATAATAATAAGTTCTTGTGAACTATAATGAGTAGTCACTGCCTGTTTGAAATGGATGGAAATAGTTTTGTTTGTGGAAATAGGAAATACTGTTGTTTTTAATTACTACTAATTTCTCAATGGAGAAGGAGAAAAGGGAAATAATTCCGCAGAACTCGAAGAAAGAAATGAGACAATGACGCAGTTTTATTTTAGCAATGCGAAATGTTTTTCCTTAAAAAATCAGTTAAGGATTTTAGAGTTTTGTAGTGTCAGTGTCATGTGCAGGTTGGGACGTTATTACAATTCAGAAGGTCAAACTTAATCTCTGTAGCCACAGAGATATTTCCCGTGTAAATCAGAGTTTCATAGCCTTGTCTGTCATACATATCTAATAATATTATTATGCTTCCAAAAATAATCACTTTTTTATACCTTTATTTTAATGTTGTTGTAATTTTAGATAGTTGCAAAAAATAACAATTTGTTTTAACGTGACTGTCAATTGTATGTAAACACATAAAAGTAGTTTACAAATTGTTTATAATAGCTCCATTAACCCAGGGCTGATTTTTTGACATCTAAAATCAAAATGTTTAGGATTTTATCAACCGCAGCGTTAACATTGAAATGAGTGGTTATAAAAAGCACATTTAACTTTTAACAACAACTTTTATTGACGATTACCAATCGGTTTAAATTTGATGAAAACAATATTAGTGGTAAATTAAATTAGGACATGTTGATGATTCGTAGTAATATTATATGAATTACTATAATGAGTAGACTTTAGAAGTGTCAAACTCTAGAACATAATATACAATAATAATAGTTGTCATTGCTGCAGATATGCTATTTTATAAATGTATACTGATGCACCATGTGGATAAGCCCACAGTAAGAAGACTTCGGCGATCACTATTATTTTTTTCATTTGTTTCGACACTGATGACACATAATGGTAAAACATGCCATGAAGAAATACCATTAAGACTAAAACCCTATTTCCATTACAGTACAACTCGAACTCCTGCCAGCGCAGCCTTGTATACCAAAAATATCGTGAATGAGGGTATTACTGAAGTAAATTATCTGTAAAGAAAAAAGTAGGTAGAGTAATAATATAAATGAAAACGAATTTATCGATCTTGGATGAAATAACAAACAAAGTAAAGGATGAAGGAATTAATGATTATTATGTCTCTAAAAAGTCTAAAGCAAAAGTCAGGCGTGTGTATGTCTTCTTGTATGATATTTGTATTGTTCGACACCAACACAAACACCTAAATACAACAACAAAAAATCTACAACTCATCCGTAGGAAGGGGTTGGATCGAGGGAGGCTTTCCAAGATTATTATTTACCTAACACTCTAACACTCCGTTTGCTTTCACTAATTTCGGGACAATGGGATGTTCCAACAATGAGAAAGAAAGCATCCTCACTTTTAAAATGAGCTAGCAAGAAAGAATTTCTCATTTTTTTTTACTGTATAGGCAATCTATTGCAAAGATTTCCATGAAGCTTTAATCTATATGCGAATTAAACGAAATATTATTTAAATGCATTCCCCATAAGTTTTGATGAAAAGATCCAATTATCTACGTTACATCAGAGTATGGTTTTGATTTATTTAATTTATTTTTGTAAATTTCAAGTATTTTCTTTATAACTAACAACAATATGCAGAACAAAATTAGACAAGAAGGCATTTGTTAGTAAAAAGCATTTAATTATTATGTATATTATTAATTGACATGCAACGATTATAATTGTATGGAAATACAATTGCTGAAAAGGATGGAAACAAAAGCAGACTGTGTGGTGGAAACTTGTTTATTTATATTAGGGGGTGTTGTTAATCCAGTCAATCTTGGACTGCTGCACGTCACTTCTTGTCAGGGATCATAATAATAAATACAAAGCCTCATCCTTTTTTATTAAACCGTGGGATTCTTTTTCAGTTGCGGGTGAATCCTACAATTAGCTTGGGATAGGGTAGGGTAGTCGGATTCGGATTAACTCAAGGTAGGGAAATCATTATGACAGTTTGTTGTATGTTTTTTGTATTAATTTTCCTCGGGTAAGGTATTACAACATGTTTAATGCTTTTTTTGTTACAATTTATGAATTGTGTTCTTTCCTCGTTTGTTTTTCTGTCATTCACAAATTACACCTGAGTTTTCCATTTACACATTTCGTAAAATTACATACACATGAACATATGCCTATTGTAGAGATGGAGAGGGGCAATTATCAATACCCTACTTTAATTAAACTCCCGGGTATTAATATCCTAATAGTAATAACAATTTTAAAACTAAACTGTCTAGTATATAATACAATCCTGACAAGTTCCTGTGTGTCCAATGTTCAAATAAATTAGAAATTGAAACTTTAAAAACTCTGAACTTAAATTGAGTATCTGTTTATTGATACATTTCTATTTTTCCTTTCATCAATTTCAGTTTGTTTAAAACCCAGGGTATTGCATATTGTGGAGATTATTCAAAATATAATCGTGTCGACTGAATGCAAATATAATGAGCTGAGAAAGAGTAAGCTCTGAGTTGTTCAGTTTTAATTTTGAGTCATCAATACGTTATTATTTCCAGGAATTCATATTTTGGAACCTTTTAAAATATCTATAAATTCGGTTATAAGTCAATAGAAATCATATACCTAGGCTAAAAATCTATAGCGATGAAGGATGCAAGCAACTTTGTAATTAAAATCGAACGTTTAATAAATGATTTATTACCTCTTGGAAAGGTTTTCTTTTGTTTCAAAATGTGGCTCGAAACCAAAAGTTAGGATACTTGGAACTTATAACATGGTTTGGATGTTCATTTATAGACATGATATTTCATAACTGAGTCTATTCTCAAATAAAACGGTCAACGAATATTGAAAGTTCTTTTAGGATTTTTAGAAGGCGGACCAAAAATGTGTTGGTTGTGGAGAAAGCGGGGAAAGTGGTTTCTATCCGTAGAAAGTAGAAGGTGAAAATCGATAGCGTTTTTGGATTGGCTTATCCATGGATTCGTGGAGGATGTGCTTAAGTTCGGAACAAATGGTAGCTCGTGACCAGAAGTGGGTGAACCATTTTCGACGTCCTGTACTAAAGTCTATAACCAATGACGAAATTTAATCTTCAAAATTTTCATTTCCATGTTCTAATGCGCAAATCTGGAATCGAGAAAATCCCTTTCTCTGTATAAAAATCTTTAGTTGTGGAGTCTATGAAAAAGTTGTGACTAGATTACATCGAATCGTTCTTGATTTTAGTGTAGTGTCTACATTTAAAAGTACTATTTTTGAGAGTATACGACAATTTTAAATAATCCAAGTTGTAGAAATTTAGTTAAAAGAGAATTTTCGTGCATCTCAAATGTGAACTATGTGCTGTTATATAATCTAACCTCTAGAATTATGGCATCTGAACGAAGTAATTGATTGTGGGCTGTTTATAGACATGATGAAATTGAGACAAGTTACTTTTACAGACAGCTCTAAACTTTCTTTGACTATGGATCTGAATTATTTTTCATGTCAATTGTAGTATTTTCGTCAATTTTCATAGATAAAATTGTATTAAAGTATTGAATGGGCAGTTCTGTTTAATGAATGAAACAATTCTGAGTGACAAATAATGAAAAAAAATAATTAAGCTTATTCATTGGCCACGAATGTTCACTTGTCACATTAGGAATTGTTAAGGGTTTTTAACTTTCGTAAAAGTTGAATATGATATGCAATTTTTAAACAAAACAAATAAATATCTATTTTTATATTCTATCTCAAAACCGGTTGGAATTGAATTTATTCTAAATATCAAATTATATTCTAATTTAATTAATTTTGTTTTATTCAGCTCGGGAAGACTTCACTGGCCTTGATAATGATGCTTTGGACTTTAGTCAATTAGAAGATTTCATTGCAAATGAAGCCGACGCCAATGGAAGGTAAGTCATCCCCGATCTTCTAGAATTCTGAATGAAAAATGTGAAAGTAAATAATAGTTGACATTGAAAAGTTTTCATTTTAAATGTGAAAACAGTTATTTCGCGGACACGCTGGCAAACAGCGAAGCGTCGAAACATGCATCTGGCCAACCGCTTCGAGACCGGATCCTTTTAGTCACTTCAGTTCCAGTCCCGTCCACGGATGGATCGTCCATCCAGTATGTTGGGGGCAAACTTTGTCCACCAACTGCCAATCCTATCCGTTCAACTGTCTATACACATGGAACACTGCCGTAAGTTATCACATTCTTAAAAAATAGAAGATCAAACATTTTATCTTCGATGCGTCAAAAAATGATTCATGCCAAAAACTGAACAATTTAAAATGAATGGATTGAATAAATTCTTGTTTTTTGTGGTATGACTAAATGATAAAAATCTTTCATTCCATTTTAAATCTGTTTTTAAAGAACTAATTGTAAAAATGTAATTGATTTTAAAACTTGCTGTCACTAAATTACTTAAACATTTCCAAATCAATATTGAAGGAAATTTAATGAGATCTCCATTAAGGAGATTTACTTTTACAAAGTTGTGTAAATAGTTATGGTCACATTTTTATGAAGAGATATACATTAATACCATTAATTGAATACAGGCACAACCTTCCAGACAGTCCTCCGGATTCTGGATCTGAACCCCCATATTCCCCGACAGATCTAGGCTCTCGCTCTCCTAGTAAGTTGCATTTCTAAAATCGAAATTTTTTCTGTTGAAAATTTGATTCGCAATAAATACTGAACTTGTAGATCATAAAGCCAGCAATATGAATGGGCGTCGAAATATCCATGACCTCTTACTACACCCGATGTATCCACAAAATCCCGGAGGACCCTCGTTAATCCCATTGCTGCAACATGACATGCCCCCAATTGGATCCCCCATATCTCATATTTCATCTACTCATGTCCCACCTTTAATTCCTATATCTCCGTCATCCGTCAATCCTGGCGGATCTCCTTCTACCAATGCGACATTGACCTCATTGGATGGTACTCAGCCAAACTCTTCTCAAACTATATCAATTGACACCTCTGACCCTACTCTTGTGCCACCATCACAATCTTCCTCATCTCAAATACTTCAGAATTCTCAAGATGATGTTGTTCCGTTCTACACTCTTCAAAATGTCCCAAGTGAAACGACGAGAGGGAGAAAACGAAAGTCTTCCGACTCTGCTACAGCCAGCAACGGGAAAATGAGCAACGTTCACGTAAAACAAGAGCCAGGTATGTTTTTTAGGCACAATGTGCAATCGTACTCTAAAGATCAGGATATGAATGATTTTTATAAACAAATCTTTGTAGAAATGTCACCAGCAGATTCAAATTCTTCGAATAATAACAGTAACTGCAACGGTAGTGGCAATGCGGATGATGAGTACTTTGACCTGTCTGGTGATCCCTCGATGTACATGGACCCTAACTATCAGTGCATAAAGTTCCAGTCGTTTCAGGAAAATACATGGCACACGTTGACTGATGAAGCATTTAAAGAACTGTAATTACACAATACAAAATCATTTATTTCTGTTTATGCAGAACGCGAGTGTCGCAATTGTTTTTACATGGGATATTGTGTGTTTTTTTTTTTAAAATAGACCACCTACGTATTTCAAAGTGGACGCAGATAAAGGTTTCAATTTTTCGAATGCAGATGATGCCTTTGTGTGTCAGAAAAAGAATCATTTTCAGGTTAGTTTGCTTTCTATTTTCATACTAAATATGTGAGTTTTAAATGGCAAAAATAATGTGGAAATATTTTTATAGATAACATGCCATGTTAAACTGCAAGGAGACGCAAAATATGTTAAAGCCCCTGACGGTTACAAACTCGTTGAGAATTTTTACATCCATTTCTATGGAGTGAAAGCAGAATCTCCTAATCAGACAATTAAAATCGAGCAGTCTCAAAGTGACCGAAGTAAAAAGCCATTTCACCCAGTCCCGTGAGTATACATGATGATGTTTGTACCCAACGCTAACAATAAGAACCGGTCATAGTTAATGGGCAGATATAAATTTTCTAGATTGGATATGAATTCCGAACATGTGGGTAAACTCACAGTGGGAAGATTACATTTTAATGAGACGACTTCGAATAATATGAGAAAGAAAGGCAAGCCGAATCCAGACCAACGATACTTTTACCTGGTTGTAGCCCTTCATGCTCATTGTACGGACGGTGGTTATCCCATTATGGCTCACTCATCTCAACGGATCATCGTGCGGGTAATTGTACACTTTTAATACATACATTCTTTTTAGACGCGAGAATACATGTTCAAGACTGTTGGTGACATTTTATGTAATTCGAGCTGAACGAAGTCTTTCTTTCTGTATGTACCATGATCCGTGACAGACAGTTATATCTGAGGTGCTTATAGTAAGAGTGTTTTTTACAGTAACTGTACCGAAAACGCTAAAATTTTTATTCTGCAGGCTTCAAACCCAGGGCAATTCGAAAGCGACATGGAGCTGTCATGGCAAAAGGGGAGCACATCAGATTCCATTTATCATGCCGGCCGTGTTGGAATTAATACGGATCGACCCGAAGAAGCTCTAGTTGTATACGGAAACTGTAAGATTACAGGACAAATTATTCATCCCAGTGATATGAGAGCCAAAGAAAATATCAGAGAGGTGATGATTGTAAAAAATAGTATTCAAGTTATACTTGAAACCTATTCGATTTTAGACATTTAAAAATGTATGTTTTTATAGATGGATAGCAAGGAACAACTAAAAAACGTTCAGCAGCTCCGTGTTGTTCGGTATAAATACAACCCAGAATTCGCTCGATTGGTAGGATTATCAGATGAAGATGCAGAAGACACTGGAATGATTGCCCAAGAGGTGCAAAAAATAATACCTGATGCTGTAAAGGAAACTGGGGACATTGAGCTACCCAATGGACAGATGATTAACAATTTCTTAGTTGTTAACAAGGTACTTGAATGTTAATTGATTGTGCTTCGAATTTGGTTAAAAAACAGAAATGATTTTTATAGCATCACTTTAATTTCTTCTTTTAGGAACGAATATTTATGGAAAACATTGGGGCCGTCAAAGAATTGTGCAAAGTTACTGGAAAGCTAGAGACAAGAATTGATAATTTAGAAAAAATAACACAAGGCAATAGAATGGCTGGTACCAGCTCCAGTCTGCGGTCACTGTCTTCAAGTAAATATCAAATTCCTTTGTTTTATTTTTTACTTTAAATGACATTGATATAATTAATTATAATTGAATTGATTTATCATCCAGGCCCTGCCAAAATGAAGCGAAGTAAAGAATCAACAAGGAATACAGCGGAATTTATATGTTCGAACAGATGCGTTCAACTATTAATTGTTTTCCTCGTTCTCATAATGGCATTTTGGTATGAATTTTAAGCTTGTCAACTTATTGTTAATTTATTTTTAATATTGTGTATGAAAAGTCAACAATAATTTTTTTGTTTTTGTTTCAGCTTGGTTGCAATGGCTACTTTATATATGCTGGAATACCATAAAAGATCTTCTTATGACTTTTATCATCACAGTACTCATCATTTATATAATACTTCACATGACTACTTGCTCCCTCAAACTCCCCAGTACCGACACGGGCAATCCGTGTATTCCAATCCAAGTACCTATTTCCCAGAATCTATGCATTCGTATAGCCCTAATCAGCCCACAAAATATCCTAAAGTCCCTGTGAAACATCTAAACTCTGCAAAGACATTTGATAATTTAAACTCCCATCCAATATTGAAACCAAAAATCTTGGGAAAACCAACACATTGCTTTCCTACCCTTCCATATCAGGACTCATCGTGTGGGGTATGAAAAAATTACAACATTTAAAAGATAATAAATATTTTCCAAAATTCTATATTTTTAAAGAAGAAGAAATTAAAGTGATGCTATAAAAATCATTTCTGTTTTTTAACCAAATTCGAAGCACAATCAATACAAGTTGAATTTATTTTTTATTTGGTCAGACCTTCTGCTGTGCGGGATCGAATATTCAAGGATCAGCCTCGGATTATCTTGATATTGAAAGAAAAAATCACGTAGCTTTAGGTGCAAGACCGACTTCCCGAAATTTCCCTGCACCATCGACTCCTACTCCTCCAAATAATAATACGGAAGATGCCATATCCGTTGTATTTTCCGTAAGAACACTGAAACTAATTGTAGTCTAATTTAAAGAACTTCAAGAATGATAATAATTTCAAAATTAATATAATTTATTCTATTTTCATAGAATAATCCAGTTCATCGAAACGGCTTGGATTCTAAACGCAGAAAACGACGACAGATAAATGAAAGTATGGTTCAAAATTTTATAAACAATGAATGTGTGCCAACTATTTGATATTAATTTTTGCAATGAACTTTTGCAGATCCAAAGCTAATTACCGTGCCATCAATCCACATATTATCACTCAACATAAACCAAAGTTTGGACGCGTCATATTGCATGATGAACTCTGAGGGATACCACGATTGTGTTTCGACAGAGAATAGATATTTTTCTAGTGCAAATCTGACCTATCATGTTCCTCTCAGCAAGTACTGGGATGAAATGAACGTCTCCCTAGTTTTTAGGTAAGCCAATAACAATTATTTGAATTGTTTTGATTATTAAGTATTACAAACTTATTAAAATAATAATTGTTTACCCTTAGCTTTTCTTCACGATTCATCCTTTTCAAACCTCAAATTTGTCACAAAGTTTATGTCCAGCCATACTGTCGGTTGGATGAAGGGAATACAGGCTTAAATCAGGCTGTCAACTCATCAGAGACTCATAATTCATCCAAAGTACCAAACTCGTTCCCTATCAGTCTGCAGGTTGGCAGTAGTCCCTATTCTCGTTTTAATATTCGGTTTTCTTCTAACGAGGAAGATCAAGAGGTAAGTTATCATAATCATAATTATACAATCAATTCTTATTTGAAAAATTAATTATATTCTATTTCCTCCACAGAAACTGTGTACACTAACTAAAGATGTTTTTGAATTCAACTTTCATTTCTACCGAGTTTGTCAGGAATAGCTTTGTTCAATTTTACTCCATGGATTAATGAGAAATTGGAAGTTGTGTCTGTTTCAAGAAGAAAACCTTCAAATTACTCCTTCGTAGTCAGTATAGCAAATGACGACGATTCATACCTCTATTTGCGCGTCTTAATGATATCATTTTCTTTCGGGAAATTATTACGATTTTGTTCCTATCAACACTTCCTGCAAATTATATCCATTTGAAAAGCAATATTACGATGTAAACCGTTTTAGTTTATATATAAAAAATAAAACCCAATACAATTATATGACACATGTATTATATTCGTAAGCAACTATAAACGTAACGTACAACAAAATGATCTGGAGAAACCAAATATTATATGAACTGTTGAATATTTAAATTGTAAGTTATATTATATATGTATATATTTCTCGCAGTTATAGTAGTACCACAAGTAGTTTTACAAGTGTATCAAATTATTCGAGAGTTAATAGTTATTATAATATATATGTATAAAGATAGAGATTAGGAAAGGATTTATTTGAAAATATTATTTGTGTGTCCGAAACTTGACACTACGTACATACAATGTAGTATTGACTTTTACAGAGACGCCCAGAAGCCATGAACAATTAAGGTCTCCATCGTTATGGTCTCCATTTTCTAAACCATATGCAGCCGAAGGAAAGAAAATTTAGCTGAGCGAACCTATCGCCAAGCCAATTCCTTAGCGTCCAAGCCGTGGCTTACCATTTAAAAAACTTTATTCAAACAGTGGTGATTTCTAATAACGAGATGCAACTAAACTTTGCGAGATTTACGATATTGTACGTTAGTCTTAACAAATGACCCGCTGTTAATTGATGTAGTTTTAGTGCCCTTATTTGTTTATTGGTTATGTGATACCCAAGAATGCTGAAACATTTTATGACATGTAGTACTGGGTAATTTTAATGCTAAAAAAGAACGGTAATAAAAACTCAAATGTGGATCGTACTTAATTTTCAAATCATAATTTACTGATTTGCATTCCTGCAATTGCAGCCAAACTTGCAGCAAGGAAGGAGGATTATAATTGAATCGCAAAAGACACTCACGCTTTTTCCGCGTCATTCTATACACTCGGGTTCACATTTCAATAGCATTGGACAATATTATTACGATTTACTCGTTTATCGTCATCTGAATATTTCAGCTGTCTTTTTCATCCATATAGTCAATTACATTCTATTTTCTGTGTCAGTATTCTTCAAGACCTGGCTCACGTCCAAAGTAGGTGAAAGATTTTAATATAGAAAAAAATTCATTCCAAGTCCGCTGTATTTTCATAATTGTAGTTAAGGATTAGGCAGATGACATACTTAAAAATGCTTCAAATATTCACAAAATATCAGCCATGGGTGGATACCATTTCTTTGTGTTTTCTGCTTAGAACAATTGCGACACAGTTTGGTGTTGCTAGTTCATGCAACATGCAAGGACTAATTGAATGAAGAATTAATTCCTTTTTCGCATTCTGTATTGCATGCAATAAAGTCGTTCAAAGTTGAATTCATCGATACCAAATAGAGTTCATAAGTGGTAAAAAGTAAGACGTAAAACTAGCAATATTCCAATCTTCTTAAGTCATATAATATGTAATCGTTTATTATATAACTATTCCAAATCCGAAGCCATACACGCGACTTATTTGACACTACTGACTCAGCTTTAGAAAACAGACTTTGGGTGACCAGCTTTGTTGAGGCTGCATTTTGCTAAAGGATTTAATCAAAGCCAGTTTTGCAGAAATCGAACGGAATATTTCAGATACGTATGCACTATTCTCATTAATTACAATTTTCCAATTTGCAAATGGAACATTAAGTCATCAATCATTATGCATTTTTGCATAATATCTCGCGAGATTTGCTCATTCGGGAGAAAGCAAAATCAAGACTTTTCCAATACTTTCTCCCGATAATTCCAGAAAGAAAGTTTGCTAGATGGCTCAGATGGTAAAACATGGAATGGTAGCATCTGAGGCCTAGCAAGCCAGTCAAATTTGCAGTAAATGTTTGTTTAAAGGTCAATATATTCGACAGCTTCGTAAGTTAATGTCTTAAATCTAGTAAACCCTTTTGAATGATTTTGATATTCAGATGTGAAATATGATGAAAATTTGATATATGGTTAAGGAGGATTAGCACAGGAAAAACTTACATGTCTGGAGCTTTATAATATAAGATGATGTCTTTCTTGGTGCTTTCACTTTCTAGTTCTTATATAGAGAAAGCATGGATTATAATAATAATGTATTTATTCACAGAAAATTCATGTTATCATTTCATGCATGCCCTTAAAAAGCTTTTGTCTCTGTGATACAGCTCAATTTATTCAGTGCCAATGAATAGGTGAACAAAACTTGAATGGCATCATTTAAAGAAACCGGAAAGTAATAAGTTCAGTTGTATGCATTTTATGACCAAGATTTCATTACAAAAAGATTATGACTTCCACGTGTAGAGCGTAAAACTTCCATAATAATTGTGAATGCTCATTTCATTGAAGAGTTTGATGTTTGATATGAATAGCTACGAAATAATATTTTATTGGGGTCGCAGGCGGTTGAAAGGAGATAAAGAGTTAGCAGGCTTTTATGAATAATATAATGATAAGAAATTTATAGCCAACAGGGCCTTGTCGGAATCTAAGTAGTGCATCTAATGGCAATAAGAAAGGTTGGGCAGTTCTGAGTTGGAAGGTGGTTAGTCCAAATTGCATAGGTGGTTTGGATTGTTTCGAAATTCATTATTGAACGTCGGACCTTGGGGAATTGAACTACCGCAGTACGAATGAAGTTAAGCGAACAGTGCACTTGTACTTGTCCTTTAGGGGCAATCGATATGAATCATGCGCTTACATCCATGCTCATCGTACCCTTGACTCACGGGGACAAATCTGCAATCCCGAAAACTCGGTTAAACCAGTTGTTAGAGGTAGAACGGCTATATTATTCTCACCCGGTTCGGGTATCGGTATATACCAGACTTTGGCTCTCTAACTCTAGGACTTATGGGCATGTACTCTCGTCACTGCTGGAACTTGTCGATCGAGAGGCTAGAAAACTCCTGCGTATTTTCGTCAGTCTGTCTAGTGGAACTCTGTTCAGTGTTCTAAGATTATCACGATCACTCGTTACAGAATCAAATCCGCTCTTAACTTTGGTCAAACTGTGTACTATTTCAAATCTAAGTTTAAAAACCTTTTCCGTGAAACGTTTCATGTGGTACGGTATATATATATATATTTAAAAAAAAGTTATTCTGGAAAAGAGGACGAGTGATTTATTTCAAAGTTGTTGTATTCTAATTCCAGTTAAAAGATAAGAAGGGACACAATTAGGGATTAAGTATAGGAGAGTAGATATAGAGAAATCGGAACCAAACGAAGAGAATCATTGTTATAGATAATCTGTCACATCCCATAGACACCAAATACACTGTGGGTATAAGCTGGCTGACTATCTTTTACTACTTTGTGTAAAGGACGCTGCCTGAGCTTTCCAAAGAGTATTTGGTTTATGTTATTTCTGATTCAGATAAAGTTGGAGGAGTTTCAACAACATCATCCAGAGGAGAAAAGTGTTTAGAGTGTAGAATAATATATAATTACTATTAGGTTTACCTTCTTGTTGTATCTCCTGATCCTGGTCCGTTGGTCCCTGACTGCCCTGGAAAATACACAATGAGATCCACTCGTCACAAATTAAAAATGTTACGAGGAGTGAGTCGTAGCAGTGCAAATGGTAGTGGTGGCATACCTTATCGAAAACACATTCATTATCAACACCCTGCTAATTTTCATCGTCATTCTTCAACAGACAATGCGACCGCCAACAACAGTCATCTAACAAGCTTGAATCATTCAACCAACAGCCGGCCAAGGAGCAAACCATATAATCAGCACCCACCAGCATATTTATCACCCTCTTCAGCCCTCCAGCCTATTTCAAACGGCAATCACACAACAAATAATCAAAACCCCCCTCGACGAACTCAAAACCTTGCTTGGGTTGACATCCACTCGACAGCCATGGACCTTAACTCTGAAATCAGGGCTAAGGCCTTTGCCATCTGCAAGGATTATCTTCATGGCGCTTGGAAGCAGATCGACGCTAGAGATTTGACCGTCAAACGAATCAGGTGAGTTTGATAAGATTATGTCATATTCCACGATTACATACCATATGCAACATTATATGCATATTATGTGCATTCTCGATAAGCAAATATTATTCATTCTCAGTTACATTCTTTCATCAAAAGACCACATGGGAAATTTCCATGACACAACATGATGGATATTTAGATTTATTTTATCATTTCTCGGAATCCTTATTATAACTTACAACTGACCCATTTTCATTTCCGGTATCAAATTATTGTCTCTTGGGTTCTAATAACATGGAAAATTTAGCTAGCAAGTATGCTCAGTGCATTCCTCTACGTGTCCTCATTATCCATCAGATCTTGGGTTTCAAGAGCAGAAATGATCCCCAAAGCACGGGCATTAGCCACACACGGTAGCCCCCCGAGGCTGAACTGTAGAAAAGTTTTTTTCACTTGCACATGGAAGGTTTTTATTCTGGCACGTTATGTCGAATGTATCTACGTGAGATTGTCTCAAACAAATACAACTCATGTTAATGATTCATCTCTGAAGATGTTTGGCGTCATATTACGGTCATGCCTCTTACAACCGGAGAATTATTATTTCTTAGAGCTTTATTATTCTAATTGTATTTTTTCATCACCCGCTCCAAAACATCGTCATTAATTCGAATAGTCCGATTGAATGAGCAGGTGGGCATGAAAAAATAATATTCAGAGAGGATGTTGTAAGAGTGGGTGTGATCTCATTTATTTTAACCCGAGACCCGAGTCATCCGAATCCAACATTATGAATGTAAAACATAAGTTCTCATAATATATTATTTCGGTTTAGCCTTCAATTGAAAGTAAAAATAGCATTTCATGATGAGCTGGATATTCTTTGCAGTTAAGAAGAGTTAGTAGATTATGGGAATTACGACGAGTGACAATAGGTATTGTATATTATTATGGCACTTGAGACTGAAATATATCTAGTACGTAGATACACATGAATACATCAGATTATTCACTTGACTTGAACATGATGACATTACAACTGCTCCTGGACTTTAGCATATAATTTCATGTAAAACATAAAATTAATATTCGACCAATAATAATGGTTTGTTAGATATTATTTTTTTTGCAATTTAATTTTTATGATAGACATACGTCGATTATACTTCTTCTTATTGCCAGAGAAAATATTGTAAATAAAAGCCGGTTTTCATTCATCATGGCGTGATCAAAGTCTTTAAATAAGTTTTGCTCATCTGCTCTCGCAAATGAGAGCAACACAGGCAGGGGTATCAGTTGAGTTTTAGAATTCGGATTATAGGATTTGCCGACAGTCATTCGACAGACAAGAACTTCCAACTACGATTTCTTTAAAACATTTGGTAGCAATGCGCAAAAAAATTAAGTGGTTTGTCTTCAAAGGCTTTCTTTTATTTGCTACACACAGACTCTATTATTTCCTCAACTGAAAGGATAATGTTGTTTTAGTAATGGTTTCTAATGTTTAGTATCCGATCCCGGTAATTTAATATCGATACACGAACCGCAATGACCTTCAACATTGCTAAGTTATGAATGGTCTTCGATATAAGATATGAAACCGTTTTTCCATTATCACATGCTCATTTCAGTGAAATCCTATTTATGATTTATCACCGTAGCAAATGGTGTTTTGCATCTCGAAAACTTTACGATGAAAACATACGGAGTCGTAATAACTTTTTTAATGTATGAATGTCTACTTGTTAAGTATTTTTTATTATTAGCATCAATTTTGACACAAATATATGTACCCTTCGACTCTGAATTTTGATGCGGTTTTGAATATGCCAATTTCAAAATAGGAGCATTGATTGGATTTGGGAAGGTTTGATAAAAACTGTAGAAATTTTGTAGAAATTTTGTTTTTATAGAACCATTTTATAGGCTAGTTTTAAAATTTCAAAAGTTTCATACTGGAGAGTCGCAGCTTGTATTTAGTTTTTTTTATATTAAAAAACATTGGATGTTTGACTGATAAATATCTCGTTTGTTCATTTTAATTTTAATAACTTTGGATTTTTTGGCATGCAATTCGATTTATTCTTTGTTTTTAAATTAAAGACTATTATCTGAAATTAGGTCAACCATACTCCACGTTTTAGCTGTTTCACTACTTCCTATATGCAATGCGTTTTCATTTCTTGAGGTAACGTGGGCTAAAGGTTAAGACTATTTGTTTATATTGTTATTAAAAAGACATAAATTTAATTCCGTCTTCTAATACGGAATAGTAAACACGAATATATTAATTATTGACTATTGGAAAAACCTTTTAGTCTTCTTTCTTCAAATGTATGCACGTAGCCAAAAAACTTCAAGCAAATTTGCAATGTTTGAATAATCTTTAGATAATTTCTGTTCTTCCTTCTTGTTTTTGTAAGTTCCATTAAGTACACGCGATTGATATTCGATTACCGCCGATAAGTATACATCGAAAGTTAGGATGTATGCAAACTTTTTATTCTGTCCTCTATATCATGTAATTGTGATTTTTTATAATTACTAATACAAATAGTAAAATCAATAGCTTTTCAAATAAATATCAGGGTCCAAGAGGCTTAAATTACTAAATCGTCTGGCGACATACAGATTACCGATACGTAAATGAGCATAAGTAAATGTTGATACAAATGAAACCAATAACACGCTTTCATTTATGATAATAAAGTAGTACAACACTTTCTGCATATTTTTCAAGGCTGAAACTTAAAAGCTTGAGATTAGCACTTTAGCAGGAGCTTCCGAATTTTAAAAATAACTATTCTTCTTACTCATTTTTTCGTAGTAAGAAAGACAAGCGGTTTGCTAACTTATGTACAAATTAGATTTTTTGCAGACGAGAGAACATAATGGGTTTAAGCCTTCGACTCGATAGACATGCATGAGAAGTCATAAACAAACATAAGAAAGTCTATGACGATTAACATGAACAGTTATTTGTATTTCAAACGCGTAGTTCTTGTTCCAATCCTCCCTCACTTAGTATTTATTTTCCGACACTATTATTAGCCAATGATATGGATATGCTGATAGAGATGATAAATTGAAATTTAGGGATATGCGGATCATGGTTTCAAGTCTAGACAATAAATAACAAAGCCTTGCACAACATTCTACTTAAATCGTTCAAGGTTTCTCGGTGAACTTCATTTTTATTTTGTTACCCGAATTAGCAAGACTCTTTTTTGTTGATTTGTTGCAACCAAAAGTAATGATGCTACACGCAGACAACCAAAACATCCGTTTTCTGGCATCTGTTCTGTTTTCATCCATGGCTGGATTCGTTTGATGACATTTCATCTAAAGCTATGACGATGATGCTTGTTGTTGTTGATGGGAGCAACACCGATCTAGTGTGTTAACGTTTGTTGTGGTTTTATGTATTTTCATGATAATATATGGTGATTTTTCTTAATCTTTCAGTGGAGGCTTGAGCAACTACTTGTACCATTGTTCATTACCATCGACCTTGACTCCAGTCTACACAGAGCCTACCCAAGTTCTTCTGAGATTCTACGGACAGGTAATACATATATACATAACTCTTATCAATTTCTTCTCGATTTTCGAACATTTATTGTTTGTTAAGTCAAATTCAGAGGATTATAATGATGATATAAAGTTTCTAGAATAAATCATTATCTTTAATTTTTTTTCCTCAGGTTCATGGAGAAGGTGCTTTGGAGTCTTTGATAACAGAATCTGTTATATTTACGCTCTTATCAGAGAGGAAACTTGGACCAAGATTGTACGGAGTCTTCCCTGGTGGAAGAGTTGAAGAGTTCATTCCTGTATGTACCAATTGATGTGTAATTTATAATTCAGGTGTGGTCAATATGTTAGCGTCTTAAATTGCTTTTGGAGATTCTTAATATATGTATTCATACATTATTTATTTGATTATTCCTGGAATAATTCTTAGGTAGAAAAAATTGGCAATGAATTTCGCCTTTCAATGATTAGATGTTTACGTCAGCTAGTATTTCATTTCTTTCGATTTTTCGGATTTCATGAATAAGTTAGTTGAAGACATGCTAAAAGCCCCATTACACGTCGAAAATATGCTGATATATTTTTTTCCAATATCGAACCAATTTAGTCGGTGTTTGTCCTATAAATGAGATAACGTAATGTAATATAAGATCAACTACGTAAGCAATAATCAATACTCCAAAAGCTAAAACTGCAACATATTAACTTATATACTGTGTATACGCTTCTTATATAGAAATGACTGAAATGAGGTACGAAATGATGGAATTATTAATTTTTTTTAATGATCAGGCTCGACCATTGACAACCATGGAACTACGCGATGCTGAATTAAGCAGCTTGATTGCTCAAAAGATGGCTCAAATTCACGCGTTAAACATCCCCATAAGTAAGGAACCGTCATGGCTATGGGGGACCATGGAGAGGTACGTCGTTACATTTTATGAAAGACACGACTATTTGGATTTCGGTAATAAGTGCTTTGATATCTGTTTTTAGATGGATGAGTAACGTGAAGGAGAGTTTGGTGAAAGTCTCGCTTCAAGATTCTCCACAAAAAGAAATTATTCAAAAGCTGAAGGGATATAATTTGGACGATGAACTGAGTTGGCTTAGGTAAAATACGGTTGTTTACTCTCCGTTGTTTCTTTAACATAATAATAATATAAGAATCTGTTTGAAAAATTCTTTATAGGAAGTACCTGCCCAAAGTCAACAGCCCAGTAGTGTTTTCGCACAACGACTTGCAAGAAGGGAATATACTGATTCGTCCAGAATATGAAACGGCGGATGACAAACTTGTCCTCATTGATTTTGAGTATTGTTCTTACAATTATAGAGGATTCGACCTTGCAAACCATTTCTGCGAATGGTGTTACAACTACAACGTGGACTTGTACCCAAATTTCTCATCGGAACTCCGAGATATGCCTTCCCTAGATGAGAAGGTAGTTTAAATTTCAATCAACTTCAAACACGCTCACCCAATTATCGTATACTGGCTAAATACATGAGACATATACGGAACAGATATAAATAAATTACTATTCCGTTTTAGATCCGTTTCATTCGGAGATACATTAAGGTTCTCCGTCGCGAGTATAAACTAAACTTTGTGGAAGCCGATGAAAATTTCCTGAAGCATTCACCGCTGTTTGACGAGGAACATATTTTACGCGAAGTTGAAGCATTCACTCTTGCCTCTCACTTTTTCTGGAGCCTTTGGGCAATTGTGAATGCACAAGTTTCCAAAATCCCATTTGGCTATTGGGTAAAAATTAAATTTTTCATTGTCCAATTTTTTGTTTGTTTACAGTTTTAAAAAAATAATACTAATTAATCATGTATGTATAAATATCTAAATAGGAATATGGAGTGAGCCGACTCGAAGCGTATTTCGCCCACAAACAGCGAATCCAATGAATTCCTTGAAGATTACCTGTACGAAGACAACCCGGATTTCTACAGTTTTTTTTATTCATTTAGTTTGCTGCCAATCACAATCTGACAAATTAGACTTAAGAGTTTAAGACTATTGTCGGGTGAACGTTTAAACCGGTTCCGCGTATTGTGAATCGTCAGAGAATCAGATATTATGCGGAGTCGAGATTTTTTGACTTTCCATTCGTACATGCACTTCAACTCTTTTACAATTCATATAAACTCACAATTACAATATATTTATTTTTATGCAGTGCAAGGAAATTTATATTTGCACCAAAAAATGGCGTTTTTTGTAGTTACGCCCCATATCAAATTGTATCATAGTCAACGTCCGATTAGATAAGGTAAATCAGACAAGTTACAGACGAGTGGTTTATCTCAGTAATTATAATTTCAAGTTTTATTCATAAAAACTAATCAATTCCTTTCCAATTTAGGAGCTGTAGGCTGATATAGTGTCATTCGAAGATACGTAATTAACTGCATTTTGTGATTTCAAATCATTCACATTTTCCCCTAAATTTTAACATATATTTTCAAGTCCTACGAATTGTTTGAAAAACATTCCATAAAATCTGTAGAATACCAAACCGTTCTTATTTTAATCTTTAGTATTTTTTGATGATTACTCAGCCTTGCGTCCGATACCTAATTAATAGCATTATTATATTGTGTACTTACTATAACTATTCAACGTTGGTTAGGTTAGCCTATGTATAAATAAATACGAAACCTCCTAGGATTAAGATTATATATAACGATTTGCGAAACGAACCAACTATTCACTGAAAATTTGACAATATTTTGAAGTGTTTATAGTAGCAAGAGCTGGGCTGTTGATTTAACTGTTTGTAAATTTCTATGAATCAATCAATTTTCGTCTAGGGCTGTGCAATAGATTTATTGATCTTAAAAAAGAGATCAATTAATTAAACCAGCGTTTAGCTCCGATGGTATTATCGAATTCGGAATATAAGGTGCTCAGTCAGATTGTAAGATGAAAACATAAACTATTATTAAGTTAAAGCCTAAGAAACTTAAAAAAAACTATTGTTTCAACTCTATAATTGTTTCCAAACTTATATACGTTTCCGAGAAACAGTCTTCTATGTAACGTAAACTTGCTCAGATAGATATGAGCAGCGTTTACGATATTTTTTTTGTGGATTGGGTGACATAAATGCCAGCGACATTTAATCATATTTGCAGTCAGGTCGTCGCACCATTTTTTTTGAGTTTAATAATAAAAAACTCAAATGAAAGTATTTGCTTCGAGCACAGAGTTGTGTTTCTATTTTTTTTAAATTAATCAATCATACAACCGAAATGTAGTTGTAATTGATCCATTCCGTTTAATTGCAATGTCTTAAATATAGCTATAAAACTTTTAGGCATTTATTTATAGTACCAGGCCTAGTTTGCATTTGGTTGTGTTAGAGCTATAATTTCTTGAAACAGAGGTTATACATTTATGTGCAATTAACCTATAATTTACGAATTATAAATTATTTTCCTAATTTAAACTATTCTATAAATAAATATTGTTTCAAGGTATTATTGATTCATTAATGGTAAAGTACTTTATTATTAATCGATATCAAGATATATTTAGCCTATCATTAGAGGAAATATTTATTCAAATACTTATACTTAGCAAATCTAGATTCAGGTTCATCATAAACGAAATACATTCAAAGCACCTTTTTCTCCCTATATAAATAAAAATTGGTTGATACTAACTATCTGAGGAATAGCCGATCGTAAACCTGAAAATGTCCATCATTGCAAGACTAAATAAACCCGATGTTGATAAAACACTAAATGACCTTTTTAAATAGATTAAGACACTTTTCAGTTGTTCATCGATTAGGTACTAATTACATTTAAAGACTTCAAAAATTATAAAAAATCATGGAAAATGAAAAAAAAATAACAAGACAAAAAATCGTCTTATTGTATAGTTGTAATTACTATTTGCACATTCAGGAAAATCACGCAGTCTGATAAATAAGAAGGTTATTAAAAGGGTTTTAGTGGAACATGTTGAGGAAAAAAATGAATTATGATGATTGGCCTTGATCTGGTCATGTTGACCGCAACTAAATGATGTTCTTGGCCTTGACTCTTCACGTTTGGCTAAAATTTAATAATAATCCAAGCACCAAATTGATTATATTCTAAATAAAAAATAACACGTTTCGCACTATAAAACAAGAAAGAGCGTTTTTGACCCTTCTTGGAGATGAAATGAAACTAAGCATTTTTAAAACTGCAGTTAACGTGTTGGTCAAAATTTCAAACCCAAAACGCTGTGAAGTACTCTATTAATACCACTAGTTCTTAGATGCAATGAAAATAATACTAATTTTTGTTAGCTGTTAGATGATAAGAGCTCTTTCGGTGGTGGTGGAAGAAGTTTTACTGAAGCTGCGGCAATTAAGAGACTGCAAAATGGAACTGTAAACGTTTATTTAATAAGACAGACTATTGAAATTATTAGAGCTATCTGTATAACAATTATGTAGAGAAGCCAGAGTTGTGATTATCGCAATGGGTGAAAAAGTACTTGCTAAACTGTCTTATTAGTATGTGGTACACGATGTAATACGATACGAGACGACGAATGCAAAATTAGCCATTTGTATTTGTGCTGAAGATAAGTATATCTGTACCTGTGTATGCCAAGCTAGACTTAGCTGAAACGCCACCAAGGATGGGCAAATTACTTGCAAAGTAATTTAATTACAAATTACATTTGAAAAATTATTGTAGTTCGAATACTAGTTGATTTTTAGATGATTTTTATTCAATTACAAATTACTTGCAATAACGTATACTGGATTTAAAAAAAATGTATTGCTTAAAATAATCTATCAAAATAAATTTTTCAATTTAAACTTTCAAATTTTGAAAAAATCATTTCTAAACACAAATTGAATTATAAATTACTTGTCTCTTGTAAATAATTACCTACTTGAATTACCATTGTAATTAATTACCCATCCTGAACGCCGCAATAGATCAATACTACATCCGCAAATAAGTTTGTAAATAAGTGGAACCGAATGTCAGATCTTTTAGATAGAAGTTTTTGCAGTTTTGCAACAGAACCGATTTGAATTTTGTAAATTAATTATTATCTACAATATTACATTGTACATTCAATTTTAAATGCGAATGCAAGATTTATCTTAAATAGGCCAGTAATTTTGTCTTAAAACGAGTAGTAGTTTTAAATCATTAGTTATTATAATTTAAACATAAACAATTGTAATAATTTTTTTTAATATTAAAAGAGAAATAAGAAACTCTAGTAAAATTTAAAATGTTAGCAAAATTTCAGGGTTGATTCCACGCCTATGTTTTTATTTGTAGAAATCAGAGAATAATATATGATGTTAAACCTAGAATTATCATACAACGTAACGGATAAGACAGGTTTTAATGTATTGCTTATATAATTATGAGGTTGTATACATGACAGCTTTACAAATGTATTCATCGAATGACGCCAAGCTTCTCGTGTTTTTCTTAAAGATAAAATGATGATGACGGTCTGGTTGGTGTCTCAGTACACCGTTAGTGCTATATGTAATCGTATGTGATGGAATTGTTTGTGAAAATACATAAATGAATGACCTGGATGATGTCATAGACAAAGTTTGGATTCCATACTATGTACTTTAATCATTGTTTTTGGTCGTGGGTTGAAATTTGACATTGTAAACCCCTACGGAGCCGTGATATGATGTGTATGATGCTGGCTTAGTCATTTGTAATTTTTCTGCTTCTTTGAAATCGAATTTTTGGAGTATTTTTATTAACAATTAATTGAATAAAGATTTCAAAAATGTAATTGTGTTTTACATCTGATTATTTTTCCTAAAACGAAATCGTCAGCTAGAGCATCAATGCAATACTCACAGAGCATGAGAGATTTTAGGTTACTTTTAGGGGACTAACTTGAACATAAATGTTTTCAATCATCTCTTTCATCATTATGAAACCAAAAAAAATATTCCTCAAGCTTCCCTGTATATAAAGTCATTACGGAAAAGTAAATGATTGCCCGTCAATGTAATTAGATTTGTAGCACAAAAGCTAAGTAAAACGTAACTAATGATAGATTAAAACGTATAAAAATGGAGTTCAAGTTTGGGTTTAATCAATAGTTTATAACAATTAAATAGTTTAACGGTCCGTAAATTGGGAGACTTTGTAAACAGTGTAGATAGCAAATTTTGTTGACATTAACATGATATTAACATCCAATTTTGCATTGTCAAGACAGAAATTGAAAATGAATGTCATGATCATTTTTGATAGTTCTTGCCTATACTGAATTAAAAAAATCCATAAAAATATCTCAACTCCAAACAAACCTGTCTATGTATTTAACTTTTGTTGCTTAATTAATTATACAGTCATTTTTATTAGGTCTGTTTCTATCAGACTCCACCACCCGTGTTTTTCTCGTAGGTCTCAAAGATTTATTGACTTCTCTATGACGCATTAGTTTTTCAGGATGTTCCAGGATCTGAGAATTTTTAATCTCTAATGTTTCTTTGATTGATTATTATTGCTTAGCATTAATGGGTGAAAAAGATTTCATTAATATTGTTCATTGTGTACTCAATTTCTGGAAAAATCGTTAAGAGATTGTATAATTGAAATCAGAAATACATATAATAATAAAACCTAACCTAACCTCACAAAACTTCATTCAATTAAAGAAAGTCGATTATTTCTACGATCTCTTTTTTGTAATTAGGACCCATTAAGGTTTCACGGTTTATGAATTTTAAAGCAAATCTAGTTTTTACTGTCAAACAATTGACCCCAACTG
The DNA here is from genome assembly GCA_034698485.1 of Vertagopus arboreus. Taxonomy (NCBI): domain Eukaryota; kingdom Metazoa; phylum Arthropoda; class Collembola; order Entomobryomorpha; family Isotomidae; genus Vertagopus; species Vertagopus arboreus. The sequence continues at coordinate 26,369 of JAQGBQ010000199.1, forward strand.
TGATCAATGTGGCCTTCGATAGAAACACTCTCGGTGGTAAAAACATGATCTTTGTAAATGAGATTTACTTGTATGTGTAATCCGTTTGTAAATATATTTTATTGCTTCAAAACCTCGAGTCCAGCTAAAAAATTGATTAAATAAAGAAACATTCGAAGTTATTACTTGGTTTTTATGGCCTGATTAAATATTTTATAACAATAATGTTTCTAACAGCTTTAGCGTCAATATTTTGGCTTTGGTACTATCCATTGCAAAATTGTAATTCTTAGGTGTGGCTGGAAGATGAACTTTAGAATTTTTTTGAGCTTACAAACATATTTCACATAGTTGTGTGTATCATCGCATCATAAAAATAGTACGGCATTAACTTAACATGCAAAATTCAAACACGAACTTTAGTGTATTTGATAATTGAACTTTATAGACGCTAATACTTGCTTCTGGTACTGAAATTCCACTCACCTAATCTAAACTTAATAAAAGAGGATAATGACAATATTAAGTTAAGCTCGACAATCTGAGCTCTAAAACCATTGAGGTTTTCCATGGATAATGAAATATTTCATAATCTTAAAGAAACACGTATTCATAAATATTTGCATCAAAAACAGTTTTCCTTGAAGTTTGGTTTACTTGTCAAATTAAGACTCAAAACTTTGTGATCGAACTTGGAAAAAATATTTAACCAATGAAAAAAAAGTTTGGTCAACTCAATTTGGATTGCAATTTCCTTCATTCTTCATTCCCGATAGTTTCTATCCGAGTTTTGACAAAAAACAATCCTTGAACTTATCTAAGGACACTCGGAAAACTTTTTAGAAAATTAAGTAATATTGTTATCGACATTTATCTTTTGTGTGGTTTAATTTATGTCACGAATATAGTAGGGGAAAAATTATCATTTAGATTTCCTTATTAATTGGTAAAGTAGGTTTAGATTTGTTTGGCACGTTTATCATATTGCTGTTAAATTTTGCCCTCAACAACAACAAATAAAACCGGACCCGGTGAGTGACGTAAAAGAAATCCCGAGAATAATAAAAAGAACGAAATAGCTTAGAACGTATAATAACAATAATTATGTTTGAAATTCCTAAAAGCATTCCATCGTCAAAACAAGGGGTCATAAATCTTGAGTTTACGCACACGGATCCCAAAACAAACTGACGAAAACTACTCGACTGTGTGGCAAATAATAGCTGTCATAATCGGCGTCATTAGGAATGTAAAAGATGCTAACATTTAAACTTGCTAACAAACTCAAAGAGACAACTCAATCCAAAATATGTAGAAAAGAAGTAGAAAAAGGATAAAATAAATTAATGAGGACTGTCTTGTACTTTGTAAAGACTGTTTGTGAAACGGACTTAGCATTATTGTTATTTTGTAGTAGGTAGCTAGTTGGCAAGCAAGAGTTCCGGTTAGCAAATTATTGTTTAATAAATCAGAGAGAGATAAATAGGAGAGATAAGAAATTGCATGCTAATGACGATAACCTACATGGCCGTTTTGATACTGCACTACTAAATAGTTGCAAGGTCATCCAGAGTAAGATGAGAGTCGCGAAGAAGAACACTACTGAAGAAGATGAGCATCTCAGATTCAGAGGGTATTTGATACAGATGATAATCACCATGGATGGAAGCCTTCGTCCAGTCCAACTACATTATTATAAACAGTTTATGGAAAATGGAGAAAAAATGAATTTTATTCAACCATATAGCCAGGCTAAATTATTGCCAAGAAGATGACCACACGCCTTGGCTGCTTCGCTGGTCATAGTAGTATGTAGTAGTAGTACTGGGTATCCCATCGTTTTTGGTTATTAAACACTCTTATGCTAATATTGTTGTATTGCAGCGTTTGACTCTTGTGTGCGTAGTATTACCTGGAAAGTGTTTTATCGTCCACCGTCTTCTTATTCTCTTCAAATCATTCTTTACTGTCAGTTCAACAAGAGCTTTGAGAAGCACAAGTCCTCCTTAAAACACAAGAAAATACTATTCATACAAAATACCGTAAACCTGTTGCATACAACAAGTAGATTGCACTCATTTTAAACCCTTGTCTACTAACTACAACCTGTTTATTTTGGGTTTAAAGTATTTAAAGCCTGTGTATTCATCTTCAAATTGTTATTTCGAGAGTGGTCGTGTCCTGAGATAGTTGTTCACTTTAAAAGCTCTTGCTAATTTACTAACTTCAAACTTGAGACTAAAGAAGCTGAGACCGAGAAAGTTGATTATAAAAAATAAATAGAAAATAAAATATTATTCAAAGTGCTCGAAAAATGATTCCTCCACTTTTAATATCTGGAACGGTAGCGGTGTTTCTTTGCTCAATCTCAACATCTTCTAGCTCTACTGCCTTCGAGCCGGCTACCGTTCACTCAAGTAAGTCTGATGCTAATTTTCGTTTGCATTTCCATTTATTTTTAACAATAGTTTGTAGTGAGTTAATGTAATTCGTGAGATGTGCTGATGCGGTTAGGGAACAGATTATAATTTACCGATGTACGATACACTCTGCAAGCTGTCATGAATGACAAAGCGAATCCTTAAGCGATTTGCTCGATGAGTACAGAGTGAATTTAGAGGAAAAATATTATTGTTGCCAGTAATGGAAATTTTTGTATGATTTTTAAAGGTCACCCTAACCATTGTTACTACAAGGAGACGAGCACATACCATGAGGACGGTGACTCGTGGCCTATCAACGGTTGTGGAATGGCTAGTTGTGTGAAAATCATGCAGTCTTCTGGAAATCCAATATTGATGATCTCATACGAAGGGTATGTCGGTGGATTAAAGAATTCTTTTTAGATTTAAGCCAAATATGCAACTTCATAATCAACAGTTTTTTTGTGACAATTTGTGATGAGATAGCAGGAGGCAAACACATTAGTACAGAATCCCTGTAACCTTCTTATTTAATTGTCACATGACAGAACTTGATCATTTATCTCCTCGAAAGCTTTTGTGTAGAAATCTTGTTTGGAAAACTTGGCAGACGACCCTGATTGGAGTCACTGTCAAAATCATCAGACACAAATGCTAATTCTTTTGAACAATACCTTATTTCTTGACCAGGTCTTTAGTTACATATTATTAAAGAAGATTAACATTTCAATGAGAATATAGACCTTTTTCATACTTCGCAGTTTCTCCAGGATACAGTTTTTAATCTATCAGATCTTGAATTATTGTATTCTTAAAAAACTGATTGATCTGACATTTAGCATATTATTTTATGTTTAATATTTATAAAACAAATGCAGATTTGTTGACGTTTCCTAAATTCCTATAACATTTCAAATATAATTGATTTGGAATCCTTTGCAGAACTTTCTAGCATATAATTTTGGATAGTAATAAAAACTAGAAAATCATAGATTTAATCTAGAGTGTCAAAGGTTAGGACCATACGAACTCAAATTGTTATTTCAACTGCTAGTGAATTATTGTGGTAGTGGCACCTTTTTGAAAAGTAGGAAAAAATTAATTCAATAAAATAATATCTAATCTATCCATGAAGCAAAAAAGCTCACGCCTAGCAAAAATCCCAACGAAGATGAGAAAAGAAGCTTACGTCATTTACAGAAAATTGTGTTTCATATGCATTAGTATATATTTTTATATATGAGGGACTTACTTGCTGCCAAAGTCGGCTGTCGTAACATTTTAGATTACTGGTTCTAAATTATTGAGTTATTTTCACGAATTCCATGATCACAACCACAGTAATCAAGTTGACTAGGTTCTAAATTATTGAGTCTGGTTGGATCATACTGGTTTCTTAGAGTCCGAGCCTCTCTTTAATAAGTACATAGCAGACGTTATAAATATGTTTAAAGAAGCTGGGCAAGCTCAGCTCTGCCCGGATGTAGACTAATTATAATACAAAAATGATTTCATTTCTTTTGGTCTATGACGCAGCCTTTTTAATAGCAGAAAACAATGGCATGACAGAATAACTCAAATTACATTTTCATTCTTAGACTCTTTTCAACTTCATCTAATATATATTATGAAAAGATTTAAATCTCATTTGATTTCTTTAGAATGTTTTAAATTAAAATCCTTCATTATATCACAGTTGACTATATTATTCTATTTTTTTTTATTGCATCTCCAAAAATGGCAATCCCTATGTGTCCATAAATCTTTATCATGTTCTGATCTTAAACTTGATTCCAGATGCGGATCCGTGGGATACGATGCTCCATGTTATACAACAGAAGACAAAGATGCTTCATATCCCGACTGTTGTCCTGAAGTTGTGTGTCCCGATTCTAGTGAAGTAGATTACAATAATCCATTTACAAATGAAGTCAATTCTGGAGACAATGGCCAGCGTAATGCCACTGACATCCAGCAGGATTTGAGAAGACAGGTTTCCAATCAGCTTCTTAGACAGAATGACCAAGAACAATGGGATGATGAACAAGAGCAACTTCAGTCCTTGGATTCAGAAAATGAAATCGAAGATGAAGATTTTTACACACGTAAGGCGTCTCCAAGACTGTTTTATCTGTATTGATTGATTAAAATCGTAGTCTTTCGTTTGTGTCGGATTTCCGGTGTGTTGGATAGAAAGTTTTAAAAGTTGTTTTATGTAAATACATTTTTGCTTTTTTATCCTCGCGCACCTCTCAAGTATTTCTGATATTAGAATAATCCTACACATGTATGTATGTAGCCATACTGACCGAGTAGTATTTTGTTTTTATTGTTGATAATAATATGTAAAATGTAAACCCGCTAATAAAAAAACCTATGATAACGAAAAACTGGTAATCTGACTTTATTTGGCACATTATTTTTGTCATTATTTTTGTCATAATGTTTTTTCTTAGTTATTCATTGACATTTGAAGTTTAATTTTTTGTATTATTTAGGTAGTAGAAAAATAATTTATACGCCGACTCTTTGTTGTTGCTTGAATTCATTTTGCAAATAAATTACAGGGCTTAACTTCCTGAAGTTTATAGTTTTGATTTTTTCATACTAGATTTTCAATTCTTTTAAAAATACCAGACGACTTCAAATTTAAATCCTCCAACTATTTAAGTCCAACTTTCCAATGATTTCAAATATGAAACACTAGTCAAATGAACTATTAGTATGTATTTACATTCTACAATCTAAATGATTTTTTTTGACAAATTCTAATTCTTCTGGGAAGAAAACATCCGTGTGTATAGTTTTTTCCTCTGATGATGATTTGATGATTGATGACTTTATTTTTGTGCAAATTAATGCTAGTGTATTTTGTAAATAAACATCTAAGATGAGGATATCCTTATTATTATTCTGCCTGATACTTTTACAGGTGTTCACTTTATTTCTGCATTTGTTCAATTTTTTTTAGCAAATTGAAGACTTTCACAATGTTTATTATGAATAGGTAAATAGTATAGGTATACAAATGTTGTTGATTCTTACAAAAATAATCACGACTATTCTTTATACTTTTGCTGAAATTGTTACCCTTGATTTAAATTAATACGCAGATCTCATGAGATCTCGTGTCTGGTGTCTTATTTTATTTAACAATATATCACGTTCGACTGGAAATACTCTGGACTCGACAACTTGAAACTCCAAAGATTTAATAACCACAATTAAAATTATCCTCGGATTGGTAAACACCTTTTTGAGTTGGAAAATCTGTTGTTTTACTTCGTAATTACAAAAGGATTAGAAATACATTATTAATAGTACCATACCAGTATTGTCTCGTCAGTTGACTTGTTTTCATGGAACTATAAAGCTTTATCTTTTATCTAAACAATCGATGAGTGCATATATTACACAAAAAAAAATTACAATATTTAGATAAACAAAGGTGCAACATTAGTTACAACTAATACTAAAAAAACAGTAAAAACTTGTTTTTACCCTAAAACCATTCTATGGTTTTAAGTGTGAATAAATTGTTGTGTCTTTGTATAAATATTTCATGAATATTTTGGCAGTGTAAAGTAATAATAATAATAATAATAAAAAGTTCAACGAGAAAAGATCAACTAATCTCGATATCCACTTCTTTTTTTGCAGATATAAATTATTTAAAAAAAATAAACTTTTGTTTAAACTCGCATTTTTTGGTATATCGTTCATCTTGTAAATAAATGCTGCCACGTACAATCTTAGTATACAAATATAAATCTAAATTAATTGTTTTCAAGGCACCAGATCAGAGTGGGGCGGATATTTAGTACAAAATCACGGAAAGCTTTTTTAAGTGCTTGAAATTTGAGATTATAAAGATCCATTAGGCCATAAGTATTTGAGAGCCCATATTTGTAAATTAAAAGCTATAAAAGAGTCAAAAATGTCTATAAAATTGAACTGATCTTGGTGTGTGGTTCTGAGAATGTTTTGTGTTCATGGATATGGTAATGGAAATGTGGATGTGGTACTGTGTGGTGTTGTTGGACGCGACCCAGCCATCGATTG
>JAQGBQ010000200.1:0-32666 GCA_034698485.1 Vertagopus arboreus
ATAATATAGATAGATAGATATATATTATATTATAAATACCAATCAATGGCTTACAATCTCAATATAAATAGTATAGAAACGTTTGATGAAATGATATAATAGCTGATTGATACAGGTTTATAACAAAGACTTGCGATTTTTATATATATAACTAATAAAAATAAAGCACGGATCATTATAGGGTTGGCGATATAGAACTCTGAGCAACGATAAGAGGACTATGCAAAGTGTATTTCCGTTGAACTGTCATTCCACCTTGCCCTGTGACAATGAAAATGGGGGCTACATTATATATTCCGGGTCGAGTAACAGCCACTGAATATTCCAATGTGTAACTGCTCATTGGAGTAGTGTCAAGAATCCAGGATGTTTGGCCAACAAAGAATACTTCATCTCCAGAGGCTTTGACTCCTGGTCCGATAGTATTAGGCCTGCAAAAATTGAGATTTAAATGTATTTACTAAACTTGAATTACAGTTTATTACTTTAAAAGAATATGTTGATACGTACGTTATATTTTTATCCATTTGAAGTACAATTTTTCCCGAGGATCGAGAATGCACCAATATTTTGATTGGGAAAACCAAGCATGGGCTTTCACCAAAGTCGTGAACAGTTCTACTTTTATGCTCCAATTCGAATACTAATGAATTTTCTTCTGCACCAAACATATTCTTCAAATCTTCAGTTAAGATTCTGCTACATCCCTTCACTGAAGTAGAATTTGATCCTGGACGCCGTAATTCCCAATGCATATTAAGAGCTAGTTGTTCTTTGGTAGAGAGAATATTTCCAGTGTCTTGAACCTTTAAGATAACATTTCTTGACTCCATTGGAGCAAGCTGAACACATTTGTTATCTTCGTTACCGTCCCGTGCGGTTGTGGAAACGTTAAACTCTTCTATTTTCATTTCGCTATGACTGAATTTCATTTGGTTGATAGAAATGTTGCCGTCCTGAAAATCAATACATTCCGGTTAATTTGATTTTAACAATCGATCACACACCTTATGAGTAATTTACTTACAGGAGTTAAATTGTGAGCTCGAAGTAGCCCAATGGACATTCTAGCATTTAGTAGTTTCAGTGTAGAATATTCCAGTTTCAAGCAATTGCTAAGAGGCAGTCTAATAGAAATATTTATAACCCGATGTGTTCTTTGCTGAGGTTGAGTGGAATTAAACTGATAAAGAAGTAAGACGTTCAATGTAGCAAACTCGCCAGATTGTGGTGCTTTAAAGATACACGGGACTTTACAGACTGTAGACGACCCATCAAATGTCGCCTTAAGTTTTGAGTAATTTTTTTGAACGGACTCTTTCGACAAGCTGGGATTAAGAGTAGAATTGGAATGTACTTCTAAACAGTCTTTCATGTTATCCATCGCAATCACGACACTATTTATCCTACTCCGCTGGTCACAGTCCATGGATTTATCAGTTAAGACTATTTGAAATTCTATTGACTGAGCATGATAAAGCGTTGACGGCAGACCTTCGACAGTAGCCTGCGAAAAAAAAATCATTAATTAATTAACAATCAGGAGTTTAAAACTGCAATTAAATTTTTTCAAAACATAGTTTGTAACTTACTTGAAGTAAAGGCATTTTTGCTATAATATTAATTTGATTTCTAAGATCTTTGGCATAATCCCGACCGCAGCGTTCAGCACTGTTAGAATTTAGCCGCGGTCCAATTATTGTGACTTTCTGCTTAAAGGAGACTCGCAGAGGTGATAACTCCAGGTCATAAAATATCCAGTTGAACGACACACGTCCTACTGACGAGGCACATACACTAAATCGAATCTGTATATAAAGAAAACGATTAAATAGATTAAAGAAAGTAAGGTTTTTTTTAATATCGAAATTATTACCATTTTGGTTTCTCCAGGTTGCAATTCTAGTTCCGACACCACTGACGAGTCTACACTCTCCACACTATCGAATTTCAGTCTGATATTACGTAAGGATATAGCAATGCTTAGGGGATTTAAAAGTGGTACTTCCACATAAAAGGTTTCTGTGTATAAAACAAATACAGATTATTTATATTAAATGTGATTGAATAATTTAATTTCAATTAACTTACCATTGGAAGGCACGGTAGGGTTTACAGTGTTGTCGACCCCAGAATGATAAATCATCCTGGAAGGCTTAAAGGATATCACAGAGTTTTTAACACATTCCCTTACGACGTGTTCTTCTAAGGAATCCCAACTACAATAATGTTTTTCTGATTAGTATTCATTTAAATCAATTCATATTTAAATGTACAATGTAATAAACTCACTGGACTGAATGTTCAACTTCCTGAACGGCAGATTTAGTTACTTCTCCTAAAACTAAGTTTGATACCGCGATTCGAATTCTAATTTCTGAAGATAAAACGTTGGGTATAAAAAACTCTTGGGGTGCTTTCGAGTTGATTTTCTAGAGAATACATTTCACAAAGTTATATATTATATTGCATGATGATTTTTACATTGGTTTTATTTTAACAACTTACAGCCATTGTAGATAAATACTCTTTGTAAAAGGTTTGGATTTGCTGAGAAGGCTGTGGCGTGGGTGTAATGAGAAGAGATTGTAGATATTTAGAAATGTCATTGGTAATTTGAAGTGAACTTTGATGTCGGGCTATAGTAAAATGAACATGATCTTCAGCAAATCTCCATCCTTTCCCAGAATAAATCTGAGACGCTTGAAGATAGCAATTCAAAGAGTGCATTTTTAATCCAGCCTTGGAATATCTATGACCTTAATCGTTTAAAATAACATAATTTTAGTATCATATATAAATATTTAGAATATACAACAAATATGCTTAAAACACTACCTGCTAGCACACAGTGCAGTGCATATTTTCTCGGAGAATTCAGACGAAGGAACGCATAAGCCGCTTGTTCGAGCATTAGAGCCGATCGAAGATCACATTCTTCAGATGTCATTCTAATGTAGATTGCTGCAGCTTCACCATAGTTATCCATTTGTTTGAGGCACTCGGAACATATCAGAGCACATTTTGTAGCAGAGTCAACCATTCTAGAAATCAAAGACACGTTATCTTTAGAATACATTAAAATATGCATTTTAATTTAAACTATCTAACTTACCGACAGTAATCAATGTAATGATTTATCGCATCACCAATGTAATGAACCGGAAATGCCCTTGCCATTGCTAATGGAGGGTCTACTTGTGACATCATGAAATGAGAAACGGCAGCCATTTCTAATGAAGAAGAAAAGTACGTCCATGCAGAGTCTGATAAAAAGTCTTTTTTGAGCTGGTGATACAATTGATAAGCTCCTGAGTAATGTCCAAAAAGGAAGTAGACATCAGCTAATTTTCGACTCATCATTTCTAACGACTCTGTAGCATACCTATTAAGACGAACCAGTTTTTATAAAACTGTTTTGGTTATTTAATATCAATTAAAAATATATACAAATTACTCACACAATTGATGAGGCCGTCTTGGCAGTTGCACCAAAAAGCCTTTTCGCAGCACTAAAAACGGATTTACTCATTCCTCTTCTGTTTAGAATCTGAAAGTGATTATACATAGTTTAGAGAGTTGTCTAAATTATCAACACAATTAATCAAAATGAATGCATACCGATTCGTGAAGAAGGCGACTCTGTCTTTCTATATATGGTAACAAGGCCTTTGAAATAAACTCATTCACGGTCGTTTGAATATTTTTCAAATCGTCAGCTGCTAAATATTTGCCTCTAGGTTGAGCAGGGTCTTCATTTGTTTGCGATAATTCTCCATTTTGACCTATAAATGTTACCGGTTGTTCGGAGTCTGGACTTAACGGGTGTAAAAGATCCGAAGTGATTATAATGTCATCAACAGGAGAAGTCGTATCATCCGTTACATTATTTTCCTTTGCCTAAATAGAAAACAACTTTTATTTATAATTTCCCTTCTTTAATATTTCAAAATGTGTAATTAATATAACTAACATAATAATTTGGCTGAATTAAGGGTGTCCAAATATCATCATTGTTCAAAATTGAGCCGCTATCATCGGAGGCCCCTTGAAGTTGAAGCATATAACAAAAGTTTCCACCATACATGGTCCTTAGACTTTGATACATGGCATCAGCACTAAATAAAATCAAAAGATAATTATTAAAATATAGACATTTGTTTTCATGAAGATTCAAACATTATTAAAATACCTGGCCTGGTCTTCCGAAGACTCGTGTACGATCAAATAAAATTTAAGGACTGATGGAAAAGCCCAAGAGTTTGGCCATTCACTTTGATGTGTAAGTTGCAATTTGCTTAATTTTGCTATAGTGTTTGAAAGCTCTTCTGCGGTTTTCCCTTCGGTTGATGAGATAACCAGAATGGAAGCCATAAAATGATGCAGGAATTCATACTGAGCAATTTGCGACTCTGACTGAAGTTTCAGGAACGTTTCTCTCCATGAATCAAACCACGGAGTACTAACCGGTACTTGGACACTGTACTCTGCTGCATTTCCTTTAGCACCTCCAAGATTATACAGTCGAAATTTGGTCATGTCTTCTTCCAGCAAAGGAGGTGGGTTTTGGGCAACTGCATTATTTAATATTTTTCTATTCTTTTGTGAATCAATATCAGATGGTTTCCACGAGGCTATATCGACTGGAGTTATTCTAAGACCTCGAGGACTAATCGGCTGCCCATTCGTTGATTCCATCCATGAAACTATTATTACAAAATTAGAGAATTTAGTTGTAGCTAATTTATTACTTTAATTTCAATAGAAAAGTAAATCTCTGACAAACCTTCTGTCGTAAGCCGTGTGAATGGTAGTAGAAGCTGTGCAAACTTGAGATTATTCTTCGCGACCACAGATTCAGCGGTTGGTGAACAAATTACAGCGACATAGGGGTTGTACGTGGAGAGAACAAACTCTTTTGCAGGGATGAACTCTGAAGCCGTACCTTCCCCCATTTTACTGTGCATTCCTTGGGCAGTAGATCAGGTCAGAATTAGATCGGAACCAGTGACTTGTGTAACAAGATATTAAGCAGCTAGCTGTCTAGAGCACCATTGACGATCATCAGTTCTGAATTTTGCATCTACAATCAACAACAGTTTTTAAACCTCAAAATTATTAAATTATTATAACTATTTATAACTGTCAACAAGGACAAAAATGAGTTAGGTGAGAGGTCTTTCCAAAATTAAAAATCTTGATCAAATCTTTAAATCTACTCTACTATGTACTATCTCGTCGAATACCTTTAATATGCTCGTAATTTGTAAACTATGAAGCTATGGATTAGGTTTCAAATACATAACTAAAGAAATGTACTTACAGATAACAATTAAATTAACTTTATTGATAAATTATGATGGGTGTTCCGTGAATATTTTCATCCAGAACTCAATTTCAGTATCGAAATTATTTTACATATCCCGCCAAGTATCCACCTTTTCTCGGGGTACAGTGAAAACATACACTCACAAAAAAAACATGAAAAAAATTGACTGAGATTTCAAAAACTTAAACCTAATGAAACATGCGGACAATCGTTTTAAGGACTAGACGAGTTGCAAAGTATTTTTTATATTCTCTGCCTCTTCTTGTTTCCCTTCATTAAGAATTTTCTTCTGGAGGACTCCAAGTTCTTGTCGTATGATCTGCAACTGCCGTTCAGCTTCTTCTCCGTGTTTGCCCTCCGACTCCCCGGTATCCTGTCAGGGTTCATATAAAGCATGATTATTAATAATCGAAATATGATAGAGATTAATTAGAGAGTGAATATGCATAGAAAACTTACACAACTTACTTGAATGAGTTTGTCAACAGCTTCATTCAGTCCAGTAACGGTAACACCCAACGCTTCCTTAATCTGATCAAATAGCTTTTGAGTGGATAGCATCATCTTGGAAAACTTGTCTTCCTAAGAAGGAAATAAAGCATAATTATCATCTGACATCATTTAATAAAACAACGCTGAGATATAGTAAATGAAATGTAAAACTTACAGTAGATGTTTGTAAGGCAATAACCTTATCAACTTCATCCACAATCTTCTTGGTCTCCGCCTTGAAAGTTTCTACCATCTTGGTCCGTTCTTGCGTTTGGGAACCAATCATAGTCAAAATAGCATTGGGCGTCTCTCTTACAGCTGCAAGCCACAACTCATAGTTAGCACACGAATAATTGTTTTAAATAAAAGCTCCAAAGAATACATACAATCAAACAAGCTCTCCAATCGATGTCTCTTGACTTTCATACGTTGTTGAAGATCTGTCCCTAGTTTGCTTAAAATGATGTTCACTTGGTTCGATGACCCCACGCTATTTTCTTCCTCCGACTCGAGTATCTCCTGTGTTTGTTCTGTTTCGGCCGTAACATCCAGCTGTCCAGGCTTTACTTTCTCCTGGTCCTCAGTCAAGTTGACCTTTCTCTTTTTTCCTACAGCCTTGTTCCGAGTAGCCACTGGGGTCTGCTTCTTCTTCCTGCCTACAGTTTTTGTAGTAGTCTCTGCAGGGGAGATTATCGGGGAATCCATTTATTCCAGATCTTAGGCAAAGCAACACTAAAAATAAAGCAAATTGGAAATACGAAAATCGGGAAAAGCAATTTTTTGAGAAAACGAAAAGTGAAAATCGGGAGAGAGAGAACGGAAAAAAAATGGACTTGCTAGTTAGAGGAGAAAACGGGAAGTGAAAGAAAGGACTCGGAGCAGAAAAGAAGAGAAGAAAGTTGCGCTTGCGCCTTGAGAGCCAAGTGAAAATCACAGACTACTTTCTCTCAACTACTGATTCATAGCTATGAAAATAAAATTATACGAAAATCATATAATTTCGAAATATTTTTGGATAATTTTAATGATTTTCATACGATTTTTATGTGTATATTTTCTGATGCTATGATAGTGAAATCATTCTATTGTTCAAATAAATTGAAAACTATAGATTGTATTTGGTTTTGATTTAATTTAATTTTTCCAGATTTTTATGCAAAGAAATTTATTTAAAATGCGATTTCACATTGAATTCTGTTGGCATAAAATGTTTTATTCCTATTAATCATTTGAACTAAATCAGCATGCATATTAAAATAATAGACATACTTCTTTATTTCTATAAACAAGCATTGATTAAAGCTTTAACAACTAAATTGATCTCATCAGTGGAAGTATTTCGTCCCACACTCATGCGAAGGGTTCGATAAGCTTCGGTTGGTGAAAGTCCAGAAGAAATCAGTATACCTGAACATCAGTCAATCAATTTCCATGAAATAAATAAAATCTAAAATAAACATGGGTTTACCACTTTCAAATTACCTGATGCTTCTCCAGTATGTGAATGACAAGCAGCACCTAAACTAGCGAAGAATTTTCCATCGCATTTACTAAGAATTTCCGCCGATAAGACTCCTTCCGGCAATCTTACACTTAAAGTGTTTGGTAATCGCTTTCCTTTCTTAAAGTTAATCACAAGACCCTTGACATTTCTCTATTAATATTTAAAACGGGTTGTTATTCAGTTATCACGGCCTTTTTTCATGGACTCTAAACTATTTGATTTAATATAAAATACCTGCAGCTCATTTGCCAAGTAGTCTCGAGCATTTTGCATGTCGTCTGTGTAAGTTTGCAAGTTTTTATTAACAAGTTTTGCAGCCTGACCTAAACCTGCGATCATAGCTGTATTTTCTGTGCCCGGTCTATATCCTCGTTCTTGACCTCCTCCTTGAAGAAACGGAATAAACGGCGTCTCTTTTCCAATACCTTTTGCATACAAAGCTCCAATGCGGGGCGCGTAAAACTAATATAAGATTAAATGCATTAGTAAAGCAGGATAAGCATAACCAAACTATAATCAAATAACAAGAGCATACCTTGTGACCAACAATTGTAAGGTAATCGACTCCGAGCTCTTGGACATTGACTTTCACTTTACCCAGTGTCTGTGCAGCATCAGTATGGAAAGAAATTCTTGACATTTCATTCTTCGCCCTCTCAACGTTGATTATTTTTAATCGTTTTCCAATTTCTTCGATCGGCATGATCAAGCCAGTCTCATTATTTGCATGCATGACAGATATTAAACATGTGTTGTTTTTTATCAATGACAATACCACAGGTGAATCTAAGCATCCGGTTTCTTTGTTCACTTCTGCGACCGATAGCTCTAAATAATAGTCATCAATAAAAATATATGAATCTTATAGACACGCATCATCTTAATTTTTTTCGTTACCAATTGTTTCGGATTTCTCTAGTTCCAAGAGAACTTTAATTATTGAATCGTGTTCGACATTTGAAGTTATGATGTGAGGTTTGCCTGTTTCGGTTGTTCTTGATCTTGCAACTGAACAAAGGATGACATTATTTGCCTAAACAAAAGTAGAGAAGCATACAAAGCATAACGAATGCATATAATAATTTGAGCTGTATATTATCTAAAACTTACTTCAGTTCCTCCGGAAGTGAATACAACGTCCTCAGAGTTAGAGTTGATCATTTCAGCAATGGCATTGCGACTAGATTCAATCACAGCTCGAGCTTTCATACCTAGTGAATGATTGGAACTTGGATTTCCCCATGATTCATGTAAACTCCTTTGGATTTCTTCAATTACCGAAGGGTCAAGAGGAGTTGTAGCGTTGTAATCCAGGTACACAGGATATGTAGCCATAATAAATCGTCAATTGAAGTTGGAATTATCCTGATTATGTAAAATTGTAAGTTACTGGAAAAGTAAAAAAGACAGATGCACTTCAGAAAGTCGGCAAAATACCCGCTTTATTCTATCGGCACCGGCTCACGCAACATGACAAAAACATCAATTTATATGATTTATCACTTCATATCATTTTCATACTATGAATATGAATATGGAATTGAATGATTTTCTGGTTGAAAAGCTTTTTGAAGGGAATATTTGTTTGTAGCAAAGAACATCCAAAATCGGTAGCAGAAAGTTAACGAATTGATTGATTATTTATTAATTCTTCCTAAATAGGAATATAAAACGTATAACAATTATTCCTATTTTAAAGCCATCGTTGGATAATATGAAATATCAGCTATATAATTCTAAATTCAAATTTTACTCTTCATACATAAGAAAGTTGATATCCACAAGAGATTCAATTGATTAAAGAACACTAATGATTAACAATGACTAGAAGATAATAAAAATGATGGCACATCTAATATTCATTTAATTTCTGGTACAGACAAGATAGTTCTAAAATAGATAAAATTGGAATAATAAAAATATTAAATAACAAAGAAATTACAACAATTTTTTTCATACTAAGCATTTCAAATCAGAAGCTATTAATCAGGACTTTCCTCGACTGAAAGATCACATAGTATATCACATAAAGTCTCAATTACACCATCACTGGTTTGATGAGGTCGAAGGGACATAACACGGTCTCTAGCTCGGTTAATAGCTTCTTTTCTCTCACTGGGAATCATTTCTTGAGTGTCGAGGAATAATGTCTTGAGACATTCGCCGTGTTCCGACAAAATTTGTTCCATACCACTAAGGTCTTTTGGTTCCATTATTGATGCGAGTTCAGCTACAGTAATTGCAACCTGAAATTCAAGACAGTAAATTTATTCAATTGTATTTATAAATCGATTATAATTTAATGCGGAGATAAATCAAACCTCGCATTTTAATTTCTGTGCTAAATCAATGTCTTCTACAGGAAGTCTTGCGACAGAGAGGCAGACACGGTTCAAGACGGTATGATAATTTTCTTTAAATAGTCCTCGACTCTGAATTTTTCGGATTGCAACCGCACACTGAATTCTTTCTTTGTAATTCTGACTCTGTGCCACCCAAGTCCACAAACACGGCAGCGTTTGTACCTACCATAAGCAAATTATTCGTATTATTTTATTTTGGTACCAAGCTATTAAAGGCATTTCCAAAAACTAAAAGCATTCTTACTAAAATTGAAGAATCCATCTCACTCATAATAGCCGTATTTTCAAAAACACACCCAACCGCATATACAGCATTCCAGCGAGCCTGTAATTTTTTTATTAAAAAATCAGGATACATAGACAATAATTTAAGATTGAATAGACAAAGTGTTCATTTTACCTTGTAGTCAGTTCCATGACCAATTTGTGATATAAGGGTATCAAGTGTATTCGTTATTTCTTTTCTAATAGTCGGATATTCCAATGCAGCATCCGGCATCCATTTGAACACGTTTGAGGCGGTTCGATATCCATTGTATCGCATCTATAAAACAAAAATCTCATTTATACAATTTACAGGATTCATTGCTTGTTATTTGTTATAAATAGGATAATAATTACTTTTAGAACATCGTGTGAACATATATGAATTAGTTTCAAAACATGAAGCACACGACTTTCCAATTCATTGGGAATTTCTCCATTTCTGTGATGCTTTTCTAGAGCATCGCTCCACTTGCCGAGAGCCCAAGCCTGCGTCAAGACAAAGACAAAACTTTTAACAATGAAAAATATAGCAAGATTGAAGATAAAGATTAGAAACACAATAACAATAATCCTTACCCATGATGTTCTCACTTGCATGTTTTCAGAATTCAAAGATCGTCCAATGCAATTTAATGTAAACCATAACGGCTCGGATTGCTACAAACAGAAATATCACAATGAAGTTAGAAAATATCTCCGTATGTATTATCCGATTCATAACAAACTAAGAATAGGATTTTACGAACCTCCACTAACATCTGAAAATCAAACATGAGAGCCAGACATCTTCCACTTTTGGCTCGGATTTCTGTTCGATGTTTCTCCGTTCCTCCAACTTTAACGATAAATGCTAGTGTTCTCTCCTGAGCCTCTACCTGGAATAAGTACAATAAATGGTTTAACTTTGATAATTTATGAATTGACTCGCAAAGTATTTATACTCGGTACTATTTGATGTATAACTTACTGACAGGCGACTGAACAATTCTTCATGTACGGCAGACATTGCATCTAAAGCAAGACACCCTAATGTCCAAGATCCGAGATCTAAAATGTCTGGAAATAGTTGGATTATAGAAAACCATTGCTCCCCGACTATTGACACGTAGTCTCCATCAAATTCGCCTATAACATAAAATTAAATGTGTTGATATTTATTTTTCTGGCTACTAAAATAGTGGTTGATACCTTTAACATATTCAGAAACGGCAGCTATAAAGCTTGTTAGAAATTTAATTGTTACTCCTGGAAGACAATTTCCCAGTTTTTCTTCAAGTATTGATCCTTGAAAACTTCTGTCTCGCCTAAAAAATATTAAACAGTAATTTATTTATACCATACAATATTTAAAGTTCATTACGTCATTATGTTGTTATAAGTTAAATTGAAGTGCACAACAACTTACACAAGTTGTTCGAAATGTCTAGACCGAACAAGAATAGGAATGGCCACATTAAAAATGTGACGACAGGTTAACATGGACTCCATAAAGTGGTATTTTGCGAGGCCGACAAATATCTTCATATATTCTGACACCGCTGAATATTCCATTATGAGTTTGTCAGAACCAATATCACGATGATCGATTGCACTAAAAGCAGTCGTAAGGCTATTGAGAAAGTCTTGAAATATCGATGAAGCCGATATGGAAAGAACTTCATTCCCAAAAACTGAGCGTATTTTCTCATCTTCCAGCTTGATTTCTTTAATCTGAAAAACAGATTTAAGGTCCTCCAGTTTAACACCCTCGTTTTGCATTAATACGGCTAGAACTCTTCGTGATAAACTGCAGAGTTGTTCACCGCCTAGAAAGTCAGTAAATCCATATGCATTTTAGTAGGTATTTTTTAAATCAAATTGTCTAATGCAACAATGTGATCAGATATTGAATTTTATTGAAATCGAGATCTTACCACTAGACAGATACAATTCATCCAGAAATCGACAAAGATATCGAATCAAAGACGATGGAAGTCGACTAAACGGGGTCGCTTCAGCCAATTCCAACAACATCACACGTTCCTGTAAAAAAAAGTTTTTGTAAAATTGAAAAAAAAATTCAAAACTTCAAAAAAATTCAGTCTATCGGTGTAATATAAAATGTGAAGCTTGTTGACTATATTGATTGTCAAAAAACTTTAAAAAAACTTACCACTCCTCTGGTCAAGTTGTGTGAATTGTTTGTAGAGTTTTGGTCACGAGTTGAAACTATCAGTTTTATGGCTAGATGTATTAAATCCTCAAGAATACATGCCATATCTTGAGAAAACGATGTATACGATCCTTCAATAACAGCACTATCAAAATATTAAATTCAGAAAGTGATAAGAAAAATCTGAGCTCAATGAAGAATTAGTTTACTTACAAAAGAGATTTTCGTTCCGCAAAGGCCAAAATTTCTTTAGATTTTCCAATCAAACATGTAACTACGTCCAAAAGTGACTTATAGGGTAATGAATGATGCAATTTCAACCCCTCGTTTGCTGTAGCTGTCGCTTTAAATCCAAACAGCTGAGCTAAGGCATATGAATTGGAGGACGTTTTGCTTACCAGCAAATGCAGCAAGCTGTACGAATCTTTTCCAGGAATTAAACCCTTCAATAACAATCAGCAAAGAAAATATATTAAGTTAACAGTAACATAATTTATCATGAGAAATTCGTAAAATATTTCTTACATTGCTAATTATTTGAAGCAGTTGACACGCTCGACCAGGAAATTTTTCGCATAAAGGTATGGGTTCCGTCCCTTCAGAACTGGGAATGTCCATCGGCACAAAATAGTGTAAGCTCAGAAATCGTTCGTCTCTCGAAATACAAAGACGCTACAAAAGGCAATTGTTTGTTATAGAAATTATATTCAAAAATATCATATCATTAAAGAAATATATTCCAGTACCTTGAGAAATAGAACAAAATCTTCGACATGATTAGACCAACTGATTGTCAATCCCTCAAGCTTTACAATACTCTCCGACAATAACCGGTTCACTGCGTCATGAGAGTCCAACACGTTAGACAAATCAAGAGCTAATTTTACGTCCTTATTTATAGCGGCAAAGAATCTTTCGGCATCGACCAGATCACTAGAGTCGTAGGTTTTCCTTCCTCTCACATTCCTTTCTATTGGTTGTCCTCTACCTCTAGTTTGTCCAGACTATATGAACGAGATGTTATTATTAACATAGTTAATTGATAAACTGGTTTTGAATTTGTAATAAAAAGTACCTGTTGAGCAATCGGAACTGGAGATCGCCACGAGAGATCAGCATCGGAGATACTTGGTCCACCTCGAGCTCCTCTTCTTCCTCCTCGTCTCTCTCCTCGCTGTCAAAGATAAAACAAGTAAGTTAAAGAAATTATTACTGTACTGTAAGTTGATAAATGATGAGTAATGTGATGAGTAATAAAAAAAAACTTCAAAAATACACAATAATATTGTTCATAATTCTTACCCAAGACATAATAAATTTGTTAATTAATTTAGATCCACCAAGGTTGACACGATTTCCTTAATTGTTAAAACAAAGTTATCGAATATCGAAGGGAATGAAAAAGTGATTTAAAATGGTTAAATTTTATTCCCGCGTATTCAATTGGGGCGTTGTGAGAAATCTCTTTCATTATTATGAAGAACTGCCTCTTAAAAGTGTTCTTGTAAGCCTTGCAATCAGATCTTATCAAACAAAGCAATATAACAAGTGTTATCAACGAATTTTAATTAATGCACTTTTCAACAACCACATAATATTTTAAAATGCATAAAAAGTATATTTGTCTTTATTTGTGGAAAATAGAGATTGTCTTGGACATCAATTATCTAAAAATTTATGAAGCGTTTTCTTTGTGTATTCATAGGCTAAAAATAAGGCTCCAGTTGCTGGAAATGTTCTCACAAGGGTGGGTCCTAATCCATTATAAAGGGCTCGTACTCCTGTCGAAATATTACAATAGTGTTATGAATTTATATAAACTGGAAATTACTCGATCAATTTCTTACCTTCCTTTTTGGCGATATCTGTCATACAAGCAATCATTGTGACATTTAATTTATTTATTTGAATTCTCGACTTGACAACATCAGTTGGAAATATTACAGTCCATAGGATCGTTCCTCCTATTCCTCCACAAAATACAGTCCTTAATGGTCCTAAGAACATTTAGCAGAATATTATTCGTTATTGTTAGAATTTTTAGTCTGTAAAATGTATTACAAATGAAGCATATACAAATCATACCGATTTCATCTTTCGTTTTTCCTTTCGGAGTTACCAGATATCGACAAATTTCGTAGCCACCAAAAAAGCAAAAATATCCAGGCATTTCTCGAGCAAAAGTTGAGGTCAATCCATGAAAGAATCCTCGAAATCCTTCCTCTCTGAAAATTTCACGACATAAACTTGCAGGTCCGATCTAAAGGGTGTCAGTCAGTTTGAATTAAACGTCCTGATATATTCGTTAGTACTTAAATATTAATAGTAGTTTACCTCGGGCAATTTAGAACTGAGGGCATTCCCATTAACACCGGAAACACTCGAAGTTTCTCTCAACGCCTGAAGACGACATTTGACTAATTCTGTAGGACAGAGGGTTAGCGAGGAGAAAAAGCCAGCTAAAAATCCAGACGAAGCGTGGTAAATTGGTCCCATCTCATCTACATTCTATTTTATAAAAAAAAATTAAAGTATTTACAAGGTTTCATTATTTAAATTTATAAGACTGTTTAATCAATAAATAATTCACCTGTCTTGTTAAAGTAGCCACTGCCTTTTGACAAATTCCATAAGCTGCAAAAAGTATAGAATTCTCAGAAACGTTAGCCACCAAGGCTGGTATTGTTCCCGCATAGAGTCCTCTCCGAATACCGTCTCTTCGAAACGTGTCCATACAGCAGTGAATCATTCCTTGGGAATAGATTTTAGGAAACGTCTGCATTTTTACCCTGAAAGAATTACAATTTTAAACTTCTAGGTCACCGAAAAATCATAGAATTGGATCTTAAGTGAAGAAACGTACTTGACCGTATCCAGAGGTTGTCCTACGTACACGCACGCAGTACCCCCTTCATGATTTTAACTTGCATTTTAGAAAAGTTTTAATCATTGATAATTTAAAATGATTAGAAATAATTAAAATACCAGCAGTTCCTGCAATTAAATCGATCAAAGCATCTTTTCCACCTTGTTTAGCCTTTGATTCTGCTAGCGACGGCAGAACAAGCCTTGCTCTCCGACTTAAATGAGAATTATTTTCCATCTTCAAGCCGTATGAATCCAACTAAATCTAGCTAGGTATTCTATTAAAATAAACTATATAATCAACTATCTACACTATAACTGCTTAGAGCAATTTAAAACTAGCTAACACTACCATTATCTAAATGTATTTGACATTTTTCATTAATATATTATCGGAATCACTTAAAAAATATATGTTTTTAAATTAAAACGAGTCTTATTCAGAATCAATCTCAGTCAAGTTTTTAAAATTATTATAAATGAAAACTTATCCAACTTACAAAAAAAGATTTGAAAAATTTCGAGTAACAATCGTTGGAAAGTTTTATCTATAACTCTTTTTACGTTTCTGTGCGTATTGCGTTTAGAAATGTAATATTTTGTCCGAATCCACAGGAATTATCTTTTACAGCTTCAGACTAACTGGGAAGATATTGATGATGCTTGCATAACCTTGATAATTAAGTAATTCATCTGTAGAGGCAAATACATATAATTTGTTCTTCGTTGTATATATAGTATCAAGTATTATCTGTAAGAAAGTAGTTACATCCATTAATTACTCATTGAGATTTAAAGTACTATCAGGGTAACGGCGGTTGGTGATAATTTCATTAAAATTAAAAGCTTACAAATTTACAATCTGGCTAATCTGCTAAATTCTGCTATTCATGTAAAATGAATGAACGAGGATTCGTAATCCGAGATAGGAATGTTGAAGTTCAGATCATCATCTTCAATATAAAATTTACTTTATACAAACATTTTATATAGTTACTAGGTATAGAGGCCCGGCAAAGCCGAGCAAAATTAAAGGTCAGAGGTCATGAAACCATTTTTGGGCACGCTAGTACAATCGTGTTGTTACCCGCGATGTAGCGGTTATAATGACGTTTTTCTCGTCGAAGTCGGACTGTTCCTACTAATTTGACCTTCTTCGGGGTCAAGGGTCAAAATTTTGAAATAGCGTTTATTATTAAATTTTATTTTTAGCCCGATGGTTTGAGTGTCGCTCGTTCTGTCCAAATCTGCGAAAACTAATAATTTTACCTTTTTGTCGTTTTAAAGGTCAGAGGTCAAAATTTCGAAAATGTTTTTGAAACAAAAGTTTCTCTATTTGAAACAAAGATTCGAATGACGTTTGTCCCGTCCAAATCGGATGAAAACTATTAATTTGACATTTTTTTGTCGTTTTAAAGGTCAGAGGTCAATGTTTCGAAAACATTTTTTAACCAAAAGTTTTTTTATTTGCAATAATGGTTCGAATGCCGTTTGTCTCGTCCAAATCGGATGAAAACTACGCATATGATGTTTTTGACCTTTTAAAGGTCAGGGGTCAACATTTTTGAAATTTTTATTTCTGGGATCTTCGAGTTTTGGTAATGCGCTTGTAATGACGTATTCAGATTTAAAATCGGATGGGTGGTTCTGGAGGAGTAGCAACAGACATAGATACATAGATACACACAGACATTTCTTGTGCTTTATATAAGAGGATTCAATTCATTTAACGTTGATTTTGGAAAATCGTCATATTGGAGGATGGACAAGTCTTAAACGTCAAATTCTATTCATGTAATTTTTTGTTATAACTTGTTTAATAATTAATGTTTGACGATCTATCAATTTTATTATTTTGACCACCCTAACCCAATTAATTAATGTACTCTTATTTGCATACATACATTTAGAACATTGTTTATTCTGTGCATTTTAAATTTATTTGAAGCAAAAATATCCACTTACCGAAATTATAGATTTAAAATCCGAAAATCTTTCACAATCTCACAAATTCTTCATCCACGTGCACCACCAACCCACATGGAAAAGTTGAATTGCATAAAAAAAACAGGAGAATCCCTCTAGCTCTGTTACTACTTTTTTAACATTTAGTTGCATACTTGAGATAGCCGGATTATATAACTAGTTTTATCCCATTTTTATATCTATCTTGAGATAATAAAGTCAAGTGAGCAACCCTTTTGTTAGTAATAATTTTACTTGTTCTTGTAACTTGATGCTTGAAACTGGTTCTAACTACTAACTTCTTATTATGACTCCGAGTTCCATTATGCAATCAAAATTCGAATTGGTATTTTGTATACACTGTATTTGGCTAGAGCCTATTTATTCATGCAATTAAAGCATTTTCATACACGACACAAACGAATTAAATACTGAAAACTGTAAAAATAGTTCAAATCTTCTATAAACCGTAACATACTTTAGGCTGTATAAATACGTATCATAATAATAAATATTAAATGCGTTATTATCGTATTGGTTATATAACATGTTCTGTATCGCATTTCAATTCAGTCATTATTTAATTATTATTGAAGACGAAGAATCTCTTGACCGGCAACCTGACACAGAAATCCAAAGTCAACTTCCAAGTGTTTTCGCCAGTACGCCCGATTTCTGGCCCAAGTATCTGAAGGGAAGCATGGACTAGAAATCCCCTGGAAGATCTTGGCTATGGAACGTGCACTAAACTGTATATCCCTGTAATTAAATATTATATTTTGCACATCTCTTATGATTTCATCTCGTTTTCCTTCATCCTGAGAAGTCTGAAAAATGAATATTTTAAACTTTAGATTAGACTGCCTATGTTTGAAAATAATAATCTTTTTATGCTCAACTATGTACCTCATTTTTCCAGTCAGCAGGAACTCCTAATGTTGCTTTGGTAAAATAGTGATGAATAAACTTTTTCAACATTTCACTTTTTTCTCCATCAAATGTATCACAGGCGCCGTCAACACTGCCAGACGAAATGCTGAAGAAAATATTTAGAGATGAGGTGATTTGCATAAAAAAATAGAGGTTGTTGATACTTGGAATTTTAAAGTATAATTAAATGTTACCTTTGTAAGGCTTGATACACACGATTTAATTGGTATAATTGGGATCTCTCTTGATCTAGATTGTGTTTGTGCAGATAGTTAAGAACAATATCAGCTTCTTCATCGGTTAGATCCCCAGGAGCGTTCAAATGGAAAGCTAGATCACAGAACTCTACGAGGATACCCGATTTCCGGAACCTTTTTGAGTTTCCTATAATAATTGAATTACATTGTTGACAATAGAACAACATCGCATAATTATTTTTAGTTGTTTGATTATATTTACCACTATCGTCGAAATCAGTTCCGGACCATTCCAAGTTTTTCAATTCTCTCTTAACAATCCCACTATTCCAGCCAAGTGTCGCAGAAACTTCAATAACATTAAACTCCAAGTAAGAATCTGTTTCCTTGAATTTCTTTTGTTCTTTTTGCAAAGCGATAGCAGCTGCCAGTGGGGGACACTATAATATTAAAACATATTTGTATAAAATTATTACGTGTGCCATAATAATTGGTTAAAATTAAAATACAAAATATTATTCGATTTTAGATTTACCTTCAACGCACAAGATTTAAGGAGCTTTGCACCTCCATAGGAATGTATTTTACAAGTTTGATAAGTGTGAGAAAGCATTTCAATCCAGCGTTTGGATTTGTCAAGTTCCAAGTAGCAGAGCAGAGTTGTGATATTTTCTTGAGGCAGATCTAACTCGTTGACCGTATCATTTATATTAAACGAAACCTCATGCCCAGTACATCGCTTTTTATCATCGCCTTGTAAACTTTGAGACCCAGTATTAGAGATCTCAGCAATTCTATCACATTTGCATGGTAGGAAGACTTTTCGAAGCAACTTTCGTAGAGTTGCCCGATCCACTGAGTTGGAATATACATGACGTCTTAATTCACTCAAATCTCTTCCCTGAAAGCAATAATACGTTATAATTAAATTATGTCACTCCGATCTCAAAAAAAATAATCAACAAATAAAGTAATCCCTTGATTATCTCACCTTTACGTTATCAAGAAACAAGTGACAATGTGCCGGTAATCCATCCCGTCCGGCTCGCCCAATTTCTTGCACATATGACTCAAACGCTTTAGGCATATTGTAATGAATAACGCTTCGAATGTCCGCCTTGTCTATTCCCATGCCAAAAGCAACAGTGGCAACAACGATCCGAATTTTACCTGTGCATTATAATAATAACAACATGTGATGTCCGAACTTTGGAACATAACTTGGTAAAAAATACTACAATTTACCAGACATAAACTGCTGTTGTACTAATCGCCTTCTGGCCGGAGTCATTCCGGCATGGTAAGCTTCACAATTATTAGAAACACGCTGTCGTAAGTTAGTTTTGGTAACTTGATTAAAAGCTGGTATGTCCTGTAAAATCATATGTTGTAAGTAATTGTATAAAACTCAGGATTTTTGAATTTAATAAAAATCCTCACATGTATATTAGTTCGGATCAAAACAGCAATTCTTTCACACTCTTCACGCCTTGTGCAGTAAATGATTATGGATTCACACTCCTTAAAACGCTCACCACGAAGCAAGATCAACAATCCCTCCTCTCGATAAGTGTCTCTTGAAACACTTAGATTTAGGTTACAAGGTAATATTTCTCCTCTAATGGTAGTAGAAGGATCCACTTGCAGATGATCGCAAATGCTCATAGCGGTACTTGCAGTTGCCGTAGCCGTTAATCCAAGAATGGTGCTGATATTTAGTTTTTCTCGTAATATCTGTAAGAGTTTTGATACAATTTTTGATTTCCAATAAACTTAATTTAATGAAATGAAAAATGGATTTATCAAATAAGACGAACCTTTGACAACTGTAGATAGCATGGCCTGAAGTTGTGTGACCATTGGGATACACAATGCACTTCGTCAATACATGCAAAACTGATTCGAGGAAGGTCATTGCCTCCCCTGAGTAAACCAAAAAGTCCCCCACATACTGCTTCTGGCGAGACCAGCAAGACATGCAATTTCTTTGAACGGATTCTCTCGAGCACTTTTTCCTTTTGTTTGGTTACCATATTGCTGTGAAGACAGGCTGCTTCCAAAAACGGTGGAATTCCTTGTACCTAGAAATTATTATGCATTATGTTAGTTTGGAAAACTAGACAGAGTCAACATAACGAGAAAAAACGGTAATAACGGTACCTGATCTTCCATTAAAGAAACTAACGGAGAGACACAAATTGCAAGAGCCCCAGGATATTTCATGGCATACAAATATGCAGGTAGTTGATAGCACAAACTTTTACCCGAACCCGTTGATAAGATGACCAAAGTGGATAAACCCTTCAGAACTCTTGAAATAGATTCATATTGTCCACCTCTAAACTCGTCGTATCCAAATTTCTTCAATGCACCGTTTAAAATTGCCTCTTCCTCTTCTAAATAATGAAAAACAAAATTTGGTTAATTTAAATTAATTTTATAAAGTAATTCAACAACGGTACTTGAGTGATTACCTTGAGAGCACAACATTGATCCTCCTCCGTAGCCAAAGTATGGAGGCACCGATTTAACCGGTAGATTAATTACTAAGTCTTCTACAAAGTCGGCCTTTGTTTCCACGCACTTTAAAGATGTGGCATCCAAGTCTGCAGATAACTGCGAATTCTCCACAATTTCCTTTGCTTCTGGTTTTTCTGCAGCGTAAATATTTACTCTTTTAGACAAACTTGGTGCTTTAGCCATTCTTGCAACTTCCTCAAGAGTTGGAAAGGGACTATCGTCAATCTCATCCGGTTCTTCTTTCTGTGTCATATCTGAAAAACAAGAGATGAAAATGATATGAAATACAGCTCTCTAAATTTCACCTTAGAACTCAACAATATTGATTTTTGTTTCATACCTTTCATGCAAAATTTCGCAAAATGTCCAGTCTCTCCACATTTCCGACACGTCAGACTTTTCATCTTATCTTCCTTACTAGCAGATGCTTTCTTTAATTTCCAGTCATTTCTCTTAACCTTGGCTCCAGATATTCGTTTCTTTCCACGAACGAAAACCTTCTTCGTTATATCGATTCGAACGAAATTCTCGTTCAATTTGCCATTATCTATTTTACTGTTAAATTAAAAATAATACATTTAATTAATGTACATGTATGAATCCTCCAAAGTTGACTTTTAAAAAAAATATCATAAATGCATACCTTTGAAGATGTTCTTTGTTCGTTAACCTTGGTCTTCTTCCTTTCCCCTTTCTTCCAGTCGAAGTCGAAGCGGGTGCAGTTTCATCGAAATATTCCGAGGCTGTGACTTGGTTGTGAGATGATGATGGTCTAACTTCATTGCTTTCTTGTTCAGCTTCAAACAAATCCTTTTTCATAGACTTCTTCGATTTCACACTGGTTTTACTCACCGGAGGTGACTTTGCTGTTGTCGATTTCCCACTGGTTTTACTCACTGGAGGTAACTTTGCTGTTGTCGTCTTGTCGGGTTTCGATTTCACACTGGTTTTACTCACCGTAGGTGGCTTAGCTGTTGCCGTGTTGTCGGGTTTCGATTTCACACTGGCTGTACTCACCAGAGGTGACTTTGCTGTTGTCGTCTGGTCAGGTTGTTCATAGGTTGGACCCAGAAGAAGTTTTTGAAAGCCCTGACTAAATAAACCTTCATTGTTTTCCTTCAGAGTGGTACAATCTTCAATTTCGGTTGTTTGGTCAATATGAGGAATATCAATGTTGATATCATTCTCCACACCTTCTATATCTAATTCAATACCGCAACGAAGGAGCCAATCAGAGTCTACAGATATGAGTTTTTCCGACTTGGGATTTTTAGACTTTGGATTCGGACTTAAGTTTTGCCAAACTGCACTAACAGAGTTTAATTTTGTTGTTGGTATTGTACATGATGGGCCTGGTTTGTTCCCATCAATCTGTACTGTCTCAATTTCATTTTCGAATTCCATAAATAAGCTTGAGTTTCCAGTCGAGTTGCCACCGCATGCATCCGTAGTATCATCACCAACATTTCTAGTATCATGACCTGAAGAAGCAACATGACCTGAAGAAGAGTCAGTCGTTGTTTTGATGAAACGATTGGGAATCAAAGCTTTTCTAGTTACTTCTTTTCCAGAGTCTTGCTCGATTACTTTAATAGTTCGATGATCTTTTGTTAAAATGTTTACTGCATTGAATACTTTTTCAGAAAACCGATTGAAATCCCCTCCGACTTTCTTTAAAACTTCTTCCGTCGGTTCTTTTAAGATTGATGCTTTCCTCTTGATATTTGCAGTATTACTTTTTTTGAGCGAAGAACGGGATGGGTAAAAGATTTTTTGTGGAGTTAACCCATTGGATCTCCTTGAAGATTCCTTGTTAGCAGAAGACGATGTTTTTGTCAAATAAGATAGCAATTTGTGGTATTGTTTGTATGCTTTTTGTATTGGTTCAGGAGCCTTCTTTAGGTCAGCCTGTGAATAAGTTCAAAGAAAACTAATGTAATTCTTTTAGAACAGTTATAATATTTCAAGACAGATTATACATTACCTTGCCGGGCTTTCTTCCTTCGGTTTTCTGAATTGCATTATCCCACTTATCTAATATATTCTTGTAATATTGAGCGCTCAAGATATTCACTTCTCTTTTCTTTTGTTTATCTTCCATCGCCAAACAGTGAACAGAATTCAGGAACAGCCCTTTGTATTTATTTATTTATTATTACACTGAACACTGTAAGTAAAGCCACTGGAAGCCCACTCGCCGATTGGCATACTACATTCCAGAAATATCAAGCGCCATCAAGGAAACCCCCACAACAAATCCGTCATTATGTCGAAATACTCCAAATTCAAAATTCAACAATTAAGTTTTAAAAATACCAACAAAATCAATCCAATTCCAATTTCAGCGATATAAAATTTCTGCAATACACAATAGACAGGTTTTTACATAACCCTCCAATCCTTTTGGCGGGTTTCACTTCTTTCTTAGTCCAACTCTATGCTAATAGAAAGTGTTTCATAAAACATGCCAAATTCCTTAAATTACGACGTTTCTGTGAATCGTTTTTATAGAGAGTAGGAATTCTGCTGGCAAGTTGATTCGTCTGGTTAAATTTTAGAAAGGTTATGTAATCTCTACGGGTCCAAAAGTCCATATGACGTAAAGGAGATTGTCATTTGCTCCATATAGACAGTTTTATTATAAGCTTATCAAACGAAGAAGGGTAGGTAGGGGTCGTATTCGTATACTCAATGCAGTGTAACACCTTCATTTATTACTATAACAGCATATAGTAGCGAATATATTATAATAGAAATTGAACTGATTTCCACTCCAAAGTTTTTGGCAGAGGTTCTTTTCCTTTGCATTGAGCATTGAGAGTAGACCTCACAGCGGAATTTTCCATTCGTTTCACTTAATTCCTCTGCCGCTCTAGCTCATTCGAACTTTTTAATCGGGTTTATGAAGAAATTTTATTATTTGATTACACATTCCGTCGTCAATTCTATTTCTAAACGTGAAACAAATACTAGTTTTCTAAACATATTTGATCAAAAGTTTGATTTGAAAGCGGAAGAAACATTCTAAATCTTGAAAATTCACTTGTGATTAATCAGTCATTAATAAAGATAGTTTTGTTAGCAGATATATATAATAGTTAGTTATATTTGACATACAAGACTGAATCAAGATGAAGTTTTGGACATCAGAACATACCTTCAGGTACCTATAATATTATGTCAAACATTTCATTTGACCTTGATATCACATCATACTGTAGTAGTATTCAAATCAAACGTATGTTGAAATGCTAATTATAATTTAAATCTAATTATAGCCATCCATGGGATAAAGTGGTTCAAGCAGCCTGGAGAAAGTATCCAAACCCAATGAACCCTTCAGTTACAGCAATTGATGTTTTAGAAAGAAGGGTGGATCAGAATGGAGTTATGCACACTCAACGACTTCTCAGTAGTGGGGGCAATCGATGGGGCATTCCAAGTTGGGTTCAATCGGTAACTAGAACATATCCATTGGCCAAATGTGCCCATTGACCAATTTGTATTAATGTATGATTTTGTGTCTTTTTAGGTCGTAGGATCTCCTCACACAATGTATGTAAATGAACAGAGCGAAATAGATCCTTCAAAGAAAACTATGGTGCTAAAGTCTAGGAATGTAAGTACTTTGAACTTTTTGAATGTGCTTAACCTAAAAGAATGTGTAATTTATTTGTCTCTTTACTCCTTGTAGATAACCTTTGGAAAGTTTATTGCAGTCGATGAGCAGTTAATTTACTCTCCGCACCCAGAGAATCCAGGTCACACGTTACTCCGTCAAGAAGCTGTTGTCTTAGTTGAAGGTGTACCTTTGTGTAGTTATATGGAATCTATGCTTGCTACTACAATTAGTAACAATGCTAGCAAGGTATGTTTAATTTATCCCTTTAATCTAATTAAATGTATTATTTTGAACAAGTTAAAACTAACCAAGTTTTTTTATATTTGCAGGGACGATTAGCAATGGAATGGGTCATTCAGAAGATTAACGATGAAATTAAAGACTTATCTAGCACTGCCTCCAAACAAACGGATGAATTTATTTTTAGTACCAAGAAATCTATTGATGTAATCACTCACAGTACCAAGAAGTCTATTGACGAAATCAGTTTCACAGCAAAGAAATCGATGGATGATTTGTCATCCGTTGCCAAGAAATCTTTAGATGATTTCTTACCAACCAATGCGCCACAATCGCCACCAACAATACCGAAACTATAAAGTAGAATTTTAGAAAATTTAATTCAAAGTATTGTAACCTAACCCTTCCCTAAATTCAAAATATTAATCTATACCATATACATCATCGAAATATTGAAGAAATGTGGTATGCCGAAATCGATAGCTATCAGCGGCCCAAAATTTGAAGTAATAACAACACATCAGACGAAATCAAGAAAAACATATGTAATTTCATGATCATAAAATAAAATATATAGAATCATTCCTCAAAAAATTACGTTGATTTAAATTATTACTGTACTAATATATAAGCTTCAATTAACGATATCTGGGAGAAGTTGTTCCGTTACCTGAAAATCACATTTTACATATTTAATTGAATTTCCAAATATTGCTTTGCATAAGGAAATGGATATTTTTCATAGAAATACCATATCGTCTGCTTCTCGCAACTCTTCCTCAGGGTAATCAGAAGTCTCTGGATCAGGTGTCCTTCCATTGCCTTTCGTTTCGATAATTAAGTTATCTGTCTGCTGTTTGGCAAAATTGATGAATACCTGTGTACAAAAACAAATTATTCAATTATGCCATAAGCTGTGTGAACAAAAGACGAATTTAAAGGCTTACATTATCCAACGTGTTTTGTGATACATAATAATCCTCAATAATAGAAATCCCCGATAAAGCTCGTTCCATTTTACAAAATATGTCCTCAAGTGAGACAAATTCGGAAGAAATCTCATAACGTAAAGTATTATAATGCTTTTCCTTTAAAAAAGAAAAATAAGGACAATATTAACATCGCAAATTAAAATCAAACAACATTATTTCATGCCGATAAATTACTTTATAAACAGCGTGTGGAAAGGCTTTCTTGAAATACTTTTCCACTTTCTCTGTGCCTCTGTCTTTGTCACATCTTACAGTTATAGAATATCCATTACCGAATCTGTTAGAAATCAGAATTGCATTTATTTTGTAGGTTATTAAAATTAATGCATGATTTTGGATAGTTTTCATACTTGTTCTTCAAGTGTTGTATACTTCCAAGACACTTGAACCGCCCATTTACCATGATAGCAAGTCTTGTACAAAGCACCTCGCATTCTTCCATTGATTAGATTTTTTAAAAAAAAAACATAATTGTTAGCTTAATCCAAAACTTTAATTAGCAATTAGGTTAAAAAATATTGTTAAAAAACTCATGAATCAAACCTTCCATTGTATGCGATGTAAAAATAATAGATTTCCCTTCTTTTACAAGTGACAAAATTAAATCCCACAAAAATCTTCGACTCCTTGGGTCTTGACCACTTGTAGGCTCGTCCTGCAAAAATAAAAATAATAAAATATGTTATATTAATTGTTGAACTCATAAAATTTTGTGTGTATTATTAGAGTTCAAAACATACCAAGAAAATCAGAGACGGACTTCCAACGAGTGCTAATCAAAATCAAAATTTACTGTAACAATAATTTCTTCTTTAATTTTTAAAAATTATTTGTAATACCGATAGCTGCAGATACTTTCCGTCGGTTGCCCCCACTATAAGTTCCACAAAGACGATCTGCATATTGGGTCAAATCAAGGCGTGTCAAAATTTTCTCAACAAGCTCAGGCCTATGTTTACTAGGAATTCCTCGAAGTCTATGCAAATCATCATTTAATGATTAACTTTTAAATTCAAAAGACTAAATAAATAAGATAAATTACGCTGCATATAAATCTAGGTGCTCTCGTGCAGTCAATTCATCATACAAGGCATCAAACTGGGGACCTGTTTAGAGTAGATTACATAAGTTATGAATGAACGATACCAATTGATACTACGCATATATGAAGATCTTACAATATCCAACGTTTGACAATGCCAAACCCGTATCATTTTTGACACTCGAACCATTTATAAATGCATCACCAGCCGTGATTGCTGAGTCTCCTGTCAAAAGTTGGAACGTTGAAGACTTTCCAGCCCCATTGACCCCAAGCAATCCGAAGCCTAATATTATGTGACCATATATAAGTTAAAATAGCTAAGCATCGATCGACAATTGAAAGCTTTGCTTACATTCTCCAGCAGGAACACCCCAACAAAGACTGTCAACAGCTAAAAGATTTCCAAGCCTTCTAGTGTAATAAACCTTTGAGAGATTTTGTACTCGTAGGATATCTTCGTTGGCTGCGGCAGAAAGAACACGATTTCTTTCGTTTATAACATCTTCATCCTCTGCCTCATCTTTAATCTCGCTTTCTGTATCTTCCCGATCTGTTGAACCCACGCTTTTAAGGAAACCCTTAAATTTTCTGTAAAATATAATCAATTACATGCATAAATTTATATAAATATTTGAATCATACTTAACTCAATAAAGTTTGCAACTAACCTTGGACTGCGACAGATTTTCAACTCAAGTAGTATTGTGATAAATATAAATGAAATGCCTGTGGTAGCCATTGCAGCCAAGCTTCTGCCAATTAACTCCCATTCAAACGGCGATCTCACTTTATGATGTTGACCTAAATTAATTCAAAGCATCATTATATGTACCTACGATTGTTAAATTAGCTTATATATATGTAAGTACCAGTTTTTTGAAAGAATTGATTCAAATATTCATTAAAAGCCATATCCATTAATCCACGACCGAGACAGTAGTTTGGAAACATGAGAAACATTGTTTTTGCAAAAATGTGAACTTTCAGTAGAAACTAAAACACATAAAATGATTAATAAGCCATACACAAAGTATTTAAACCTGTTCAACCTTAATATTTAGAAAGCTAACCTGATCCGAAGAAAACACTTCCAATAAGAAAGATGTTACAATGCATGTAATCCCGACAAATAAATTGATAACAATTAAGAAAATATAAGCAGAACTTGGTTCCTTGAATAAGTACGATACGAAATGCATAACAGGAGAAATGCACCATCTGAAAAGCACAAATCGTTTTCATTTCATGCTAACAGTTTATAATCTTAATCTGATTGAAATTAATTTAATTAAACCGTTTGTGTTAAACAAATTATCATAATCATGTACTACTTACCCATACATGAGGAAAAGAGAAACAACTGCTGGAAAATTAGATCTTGATGTGTATGCTGGCACATCAAAGACAAGCAATATCGTAACAATAAATGCGGCTGGAACCATGTAGTTACACTACATAAAATAAATGCATACAATCATAACCGTTAAATATTTTTATATAAGTTCACTTACAATGTCCCATAAGTAATTTGCCGTTAGATAAACCACAGGGTGGACACCACTGATCACTTGAAGATGCTTTGATTTGTTGTATCGTTCATACACAACAAATAACACGAAACTGGCAGGAACAAAACTCATAGCCACGATAATAAAAATAGCTATCAATACTTCATTGCCTTTCAGTATTTCGTCGTGTTTAAATTCATTATGAGTGTTTGGAAATGGATGGTTTATCACAGTGATGCCTAAAATGAAACATAATCAGTTTCAAAGTAAAAAATGATGAGAATATGTAGAAATATGAATACTTTCATACCAAATCCGGACGGGTGTCCTTTTTCTGTAGGAATGTTTGCTCTCAGGATAGCATTGTTCATAACATTAAGGTAGGTGGGTAAGACGTGATATCCTTTGTTATTGTACCATACTTTACCAATATGTTGGACAGCGATTCGCCGAAAAAAATTCGGTGCAGAGATTCCGAATTCAGTTGGAGTGGAAGTTCTTGTTAGACCAACACTAATTCCCCCATATCGTCGCAACCTTAACCGAGGAAGTTCAGTATGAGAGTATTATCAATTGGTATAAACAAAAAATTATCTAACCGTACCTGAATTTTTCTGTCGTGTACAAATAATACTGTGATTCATTTTGTCCCGAAATATCAATGATTTGGTCCCCCGTGACGACTTCAAAGGGTCTAGGGTCTTTGAAGCCATAGCTCGGACAACTAAAGGATGTTTTATCTTCCGCACAATAACAGATAGGATATAACCTGAAACCGATATCGAAAACATGGATTTATTTGCCGTTTTCTTTGGTTATAATATTTTTTATGTAACCTTTCACGTTGAGAACCGCTAACGGGTACGGGAACCGATTGTCCACTGCTATCGAATGGAATTCCGGGAGTAAAAACTTCTAAGCACATGGAATCATAAAATGACGATTGTAGGTTCCCTTGAGATTTAAAATCCCACTCTTTAAATTCATTAAAAGGACTGTGTAGGACGCAAGTGGCTCCGATTCCAGAAGGAAGTCGAAATGTTCTAGCGATATCTTCTGAAGATGCATCATCACTTTGTCTAAACACGTAGACAATTTAAAACTATATAAAGCTTCCATTGTTCTTAATATACTTTTCTTACCTTTGGGTCATCAAATCTAATGCATTATTTGAATACACGAAAGTATTCGTGTGCGATTCTGTCAGATTGTAAAATTGGGATGGAGTTAAAATTAACTCTGGCATATCTGCGATTTCAGGAACGGTCAATGCTACTGACATTGCCACCGATACGAAAAATGCAGGAAGAAGGACCTACATATATAATTACAAACATATTTAGATTTAAAACATAGGGTTTTTAATAACAAAAGTTGATCGTCAATATACCTGTGAAAATAGTCCTTCAATGTTTCTTTTTGTACACAAGTACCGTTTTTGTAAGATAGCCCAGAACTGTTGTGCAACCAAATGATTTCCGGAGATTTTTTCATACTCACTCTGAGCAGTTTGGTTGATCGTTACAATGCTAGCGTTGGACGGCTGAGGTATTTCTGTGAAACTTGTTGTTCTATCTGTTGTGTCCAAATTCTCATTAGACAAATGCACATCTCCTGAACCAGATAATTTTGCATCCCGTCCTGACACATGCAGAAACCCAAGTGAAAGTGAATTTGGATCACTTTCTCCAAATCCACTATCTTTTATGGTTAGGATTTTATCGTTCCCAACTGTATTATCAACCGAGTCAGGCATGTTTAAAATGATTCTGCTCACTGACTCCGTTTCAAATTCATTTGAATCATTGTCCGGAGTTGATTCGCTTCCAAGAACTTTCTCCGTAATCGCTTTCATAAAGACTTCCTCTAAAGTTGTACTTTTAACACCGTAGCTGCTAATGTACAAACTTCCTTTTGATGATGAAAGCATTTGAAACAGGGTCATGAAATGTCCTGCTCGCAAGTCGTTCATAGAAAGAATGTAATGTAATTCATGTTGTGATTCTTTAACATATTTGGTTCCTGGGGCGATGGCTCGAATACTAGCTGTGACTTCAAGTTGGCAACAATTTGATGTTCGAAACCTTGTGAGTGAGATACATTATCATAAGTTACGAGATTAATCAAGAATTTAAATTTAAATCATTTATTTTAAAACTTAATTTACATGGTTTGCTTGTCCATTTTTTTCACAACTGTGAGATGGTATCCTTCTCCAAGATGATGTCTCAAATACATTGGCGATCCGCAACATTTGATTTGTCCGTTTTCAATGATTGCAATGCGATCTCCTAGAATATCCGCTGCAATTACATTCACAAAAGGTTCAATCTAAATTCATAAAGGTTTTTTTCTGAAAATAATGTTGGTATAAACCTTCTTCCATATGATGTGTAGAAATTAAAATCGTACGACCTAAAAATCATGAAAAAGTTCATTGACGCGAAGTTTGGAGTTGTAACTTATAAGAATTAAACTAAATATAAATACCTGCTTTATATTTTGTTATCAAATCCCATATCGCTCTCCTTTAAATGAGTTTAAAAAAACAATCGTTACAATTTATTTAGCTATGCCTAGTTTGAATTAGGCATTTTGCATTTGATTTAATGAATAAACTGTTGAAAATGTATTTAAAAAATTTGTATTCGAAAATTTCACCTGGCTGCCGGATCTGAAACAATGGAAAGTAAAATGTTAATTATTTAGCAAAGCTACTTGAACCAAATAGAGTTGTTGTTCAGGTCAAAGTTCGACCGTCGAACTTACCGACGCCTGCAGTCGGTTCATCCATGAAGACGGCTCTTGATCCACCAACAAAAGCTATTTAATAAACAGATTTATGTAAAAACAAGTTTAAAAATTAAAAAAAAACTGCAAATTTTTTAATACCGATTCCAACAGATAGCTTTCTTTTCATTCCTCCAGAAAGACAGTCCACTTTCTGATGTCGCTTTCGAAGTAAATCCAATTGTGTTATTAAATCTTCAATTTCATCTTCATTCCCATTTTGGCCTTTTAATTTGGAATAAAACCAAATGTGCTCTTGTACTGTCAGGTCATCAAAAAGTGTATTATGCTGCAAACAGATTCCTATGAAAAAGAAAACAAATCCGGTAAAAAAAGCCTCTTCAAATCCTTTCTAATTTGAATTAAGCTTGAGTCGATAAATTTTACCTAAAGAATTACGAATTTCGTCCATTCCAGTTTTTATATCGTGCCCATAAATTGTTGCACTTCCAGAAGTCGGGGGAAACAACCCAGTCATCATTGACCTGTTAGAAAAATTGGTTTGTTTATATTTCCTACTCGTTCAATTTTACACGTTGAATGATTAAATCACGAAACTTACATCGTTGTACTTTTTCCACTGCCTACAGGTCCCAACAATGCGGTAATTTGGCCTTCATAAAGATTAAGATTCAAATTCTTTAATGCAAGCTTGGAGGATTCCTTGTAACGTTTACTCAAATCAACAATGGAAACTCCCAAAGTTAAGTTTTCAGGCTCTCGTTCAAATAGTTCACTCCGTTCTTCAACTGTTTCGCCAGCAGAAAACTGAACTCCATCCCCAAATTGTGAAGGGGTTCGATGAAAACGAGATGATTTCCACCAAGTTTTTTTGGCTACATTTTCAACAACCGGAAGATCATGGGCTTCTCCAAACCAGTATGAATTCTGAATAGGGAAATACCATGGCCGTGGAAGTCCAAACGTTCCTACAAAAGCGTTGAAATTGATTAGATTTTATATAATTTAAATTTTGTTAGCATTTTGACAAATTATCTACCTGGGAAAACATTTTCAATATACCAAAACAATGCAACATAAATGACTATGTCAATAAGCAGCATTGTGAGAACGGCTTGGAGGTGGAAAGCATCGTGTTCTGCAGGTGACTTTGCTGTAAGTTATGAATTAAACGCTTAACCAAATTTTTATAAAGATTCTCAATACATTAATATTTATATTTCTGTACCAATGTTTTCCCATTGTAATCCGACACCAATTTCTTCGTAAAATGCAAAATATTTCGCTCCGAGTCCAAATGCTGTGGGAGCTAGTAAACTCTACGTTTGGTATTTTTTATATTTTAGTCAATTGCCTATTTAAAATTATCCTAAGCTATAATAAGGAATAAATGCAACTTACGGCCACAGCTTTGACCCATGGTAAAACAATCTCTTGTGCCCCCTCTTCCCGAACGGCAATGTAAAGGTATGGAACATAAGCCATGAAATACATAATTCCAGCACAAGCAGCTGCAATTTTTGCTTTGGAGTAAAGCACGGACACTAGAAACCTTGGATAAGATTCCAAATAAAGTTTTTTTTAGACAAAATTTTGATTATTGTAGCTAATTTAAATTATCGTTATTTTAACATACGAAAACATGATGAGAGAAATTGCAAAGATTTCAAGAGTTAAGAATATTATCCAGGGGTCACTGTAACTTAGGACTTTTCCGTATTTCAGAATAAATGTCAGCATTAATACAGTGACGGTCATTTGGGCCAATGAAGACAGGAACCAAGCAATCCAATGTACACAGTTTTTCATACCCATCATCTTCATTATCTATATACACGATGCACAATTTAATTAAAATTATTACAACCTTATGCTATTTAAAAAAAAGAAAGATAAACATACCTCTTTCAGTCTTTGTTCTTTT
>JAQGBQ010000201.1:0-32642 GCA_034698485.1 Vertagopus arboreus
CATTTATAATCTCTAGAAGATGCAATCCAATCCAACAATCCTATGTGTTACAGTTATTATTATTATTTCCATCTATTCTGAAAAGTAAAGGAGTTTCGACAGTGATTTCATTTCATTTCGAATTCAAGGAGCAGACCAGAAGCATCAATTCATGTCTCGTGGATTTACTCTGGGAATAAAACTAAAATTAATGGATAATTTTCACCCGATGGGATATTATTTTTGAAAAGCTATTAATAATTTTACAAAACTTCAAAAAATCTGAGCAATTTCGAGCATTTTGGTCCAAAACCCTGTAACATATATTTATATCCTTATCAGATATGTCGGATTTATGCCTTTATACCTACTACTACGTTAGGAATGTATAACTGTGAGGAATCTGACCTAGATTTAATCCCGAGATGGACATTGGAACTGGGTTGTAACAAATGTACTTTAAATCCCTATGTCCTTCTGCTCCTCTTTCCTAACTAATCCCGAACTGAACTCTCCAACTTCCATTAATTACATTTTGAAATACAGATTGGATTTACAGACTCCAAAGTAGGCTATCTAGGGATTATTTCATTCATCCTTTTACATTCTATTAAGATATTTAATTTTCCTAAATGCGCATTTATTCTAATGCAGATTGATCTACCTACTTACTTTCAATGCAATTCTCACATAATAATTATAATAAAGCTGGTTTTTGGAAATTTGGAAACTTTGAAGTGCCAAGAACGAAATGATTTTAATGAAGTGCTCAACTCTTAAGTAGTAGTACTTGATATTAATTTGAATTGAAAGTGACATTTGGGTAAAAAGTCTCATTATATAAAAAGTTGTAATTTCCACAATTTCTAAAACGGGACGTGAGTGATTCGGTTTTTGGGGTGCTTCACGGTATTTGCCTTTAATTAAAGACTGAGAAATGTTTTGAAGAAAAGGTCAGAGGGGGTTCATTCATTAGTCAGTCTCATCGATTATACACTAGGCTCCTTGAACAAATACATTATTCATTCAGCAAACTCAAACCTTTTCTTTCCTTCAATTATACATGCTTTCTCAACTTTCCCATGCCACACAGTTCCTTTCAAATTGAAATCGAAATCAGAGAGAAATCGCTGCTTTTTTTATCAATAATGATGTGCTTTGCTTGTTTGTATTTGAGTTGCAAAAAACGAGAATGCATTGCAAAAATTTTGAAAATTGTGCAAAAAAAACATTCTTATTTCTGCAATCTCTTATTTTCATCTAGTAGTGAATAGTAATTAATTAACCACGGGGAACAAACTAACTTTTTCTCTCCTGTCTAATTTAGCTCTATTCAAATTCAAAAGTCACCTTCTATCTCAAGTTTTGTTTTGCACAAAAGTACGAACAACATACTACAAAATATAAATTGATGCAAAAAAAACTGAGACAGAGTTCAACAAATTAAATTACATCTTCAGACAGACTAGCTTATAATTCCAGACATAGTACCTACAAGGACGAGAAAATTCCAGAGTTTTAGATACTACAGGCTAATTCGACTATTACTATGTACTACTGAAATAATAAATATATCGAACAATAACAAACAATACGAACAAGTCCTAGCTTCTATGTACAATAATATCTACTTGCACGTTCTTCCTCTTTGAACTGTATTAATTCCGTAATTAATTTTAATTAATATTGTTCACCTTTCTCCTTCCTAAACTCACTCTATGAAAACTCCGTGTTCGGTCTAATAAACTAAAAACTAAAGTACGTACATACGCTACTCATTATTATTTGGCAAGTTTAGTCAGAGGCAGTCAGAGTCAGTAGAGCATGGACATAAAAGGTTACTAGGAACTGGAACTCCAGGGTATAAATGTTGTATGTATTTAGATTGTAGATGCAGAACTCCCGGGTAGTTTAGTTAGTCTAGCCTCGAGTCTTGTTTCGTCCTCATACAGAGCACTGTCAGAGCAGTATGTATTCGTAGGTAAATACCTAAGTTAATTTTCCGTTACATCTCCAAAAGAGAATAGAGTGAGGCAGGGAAGTCCAATTACCTCGTCTCTCTTCTTCAAATATATCAAAACGAAATTGGCAATCTCAAGCGCCCAGATCTCTCAATGAAGTTAACTAGATGTGAAACGGCAAGTCATTATAATATCGAATTTCTACGTATACAAAAACACAACTGCTGTAAGTAAACCTACAACAGGTAGGAACATATCAAGATATTATTATTATGGAACACCTTATATAAACATTTACAGCTACACAGCTAGGAGTAAGCTAATTTGTAGAAATTCAATTTTACAAAGGGACAACAACAAACAACACTTGGTATCAGATAACCCGCAGTTTTGCGGGCTATGTAAGAGAAGTTTTAGTAGTCTTTCTGGTAGTAACTAGTGGCTAAAAATAAATTAGTGTGAGAGAGGTTTGAGTATTTAATTATTCAGGACGGTTGGAAAGCAGTATGGGAAATTGGTGGTGTGTAAATTGTAATAAAGCGACCGTGTTCAGATCTTCTTATGCCTTTTGGCGATCTGTAGAGGTAGACGTACACAACTAGAGTCACATTTAGAACAGTTTCCAACTTCTAGTTCAAATACACCCAATTTCCAATATATCTAGTAATAAGTTACTTGGTCTTGCAGAACGAAGAACAGTGCAAGTCTCTCTCTAAGTGGTTTCTATTTTTTTTTTGCCGGATTGCGTTTTTTAGGGTTAGTTTTTTTTCGGTATTTTTGGTGCAGAAAAATTTATATTTTTTAGCATGATTGATATTGAGCCAATTGCAGTTATTTACGCAAAAAAATAATATTCTGATTAGATTTCAGATCATATTTCATCATAAAGGCTAGGAATATTAGTCAACTGTGTAATATTTAAATCATATAGTGTGACCTTTGACCTCCAATTTAATAGTAACTTTAGAATACTTCATATCAAAAGTCAAGATTACTCCTATAAATAAAAGAGAAAGTTTTCTATTTTTCTCTTTTCAGTGGTTACGGCAATGTTTATCCGTGCAGGCATGAGTTGAACATCGTTGAAGTGGTGGGGACTTGAGAAATGGTGGAAGGCTACTTGAACCTCTGCTTTTCTCGTCTTGAGCTTGACGTGTTTTTTTTGTGCCTTCTGATTTCCAATTTGGCACTTTCACTCTTGAGTGTTGTCACTCTTACTCTCACCAGCAGCTCTCCATCAACAAACCCACCACACCAATAGTCTAGTCCTGTCTTATATCCCGAGACGCTTTAACACTATTTTAGCGTTTTGTAGCCCAGAGGAACTATTCCAATTCATCAACTTTATCAGCTTGAGAAAAACAAACAAAAGGCGGTCAAGAGTTCTCAGCATCCATAGAAAATAGCGATGGAGAAAGTACCGACTTTGACAAAACAAGTCTGATACAAAAATTATTCACACAATCGTTTTTATTAATAGAGACACAACAACTTCAACAAAAGCAGCTTTATAATTTATTAATATATCATAGAAAATAGCAACTTTTGAGCCAATTTATCTAATACAGAAATTATTCACGACATAGTTTTCGTAATACAGAAAGCCTCATTATTTATGAATGGTCCCATTATGTACAAGGGTTAATAATATATAGACTAACGTTAAGTCCACAGAATTCCTTTCCTTCAAGCCTTACTCAATAAGTGTTCAGTGTCGATCAATCCAAGAGAATGTATTCGAGGAGGTAGTCTTTTGACAGGATGAAAAACCCGAACTATCAAACTGGTCGAACTAAAGTCAGTCAGTAGGTGTACGTCTTAGGATCTATCTATAGATAAAAAAAAAGAGTTTGAGAGTTAAAGGTGAAGTGCTTTTTAAGACGACGTTCTCTCAAAAGAACAAACTTCTTTTAGAGTCTAGAGTAGACTTGAACATTCCAATTTATTTTAATTAGACAATTATCAACGCTTGCAAAAAAAACAAGCAGACGTCTTCTCAAGTGCCGTGAGAACTCTTCTAAGCATTCTTCAACAGATTAACTTTCCAACAAAAAAAAATAAACTCATGTCTTGTTCTATATCGGCAAGTTTTAGATCATTCGATGGATTTTCTTCCTTGTTAGGATGTTGCAAATGTTCAGGATTATGTTAAGGATAGACCATTCTTTTACCTATGCTTTGGGAAGGTTTTGGGTTTGGTAGAAAAATCCTTGCGAATTCTTGTCAAGGAATCCATGAATTTAAATTTGGGACATGGTGCATTAGCAAGCCGTCCTTTTTTCAGTTTTGCAAAAGACTTATAGCCTTGAACACATTTTTTATAGGAGACTTCTATTACAGAGATTCCCTAGAGACTAGAGATCCGTTTGGCCTGCCCTATCATCATGACATGACACTATCACATCCAACATTTGCAGCAGAGAACACGACCACCGAGTTGTGAGACTGATCTCCATCCCAGATTTCAAACTAAGAAGAACATTTACTATCCGAGATAGAAAGACATTTGTTGAGCTCAGCCACCGCTGCTACAAAACCACCAAAGTAAACTACGTCGGAAAAAAGAAAGAACAGCAGCAGCAGCTGCCCTATTTTCGCATTGCAAATTCTCCAAGACAGCACATGCAAAAAATTGCTAGTGGTCCATGTGTGTCTGAGTATCTAGATGTACTATGTATATGGACGTGTAAGTACATTCATGTAGATATGAAGAATGTACGTGAGGCAATGGGACGAAATCCCCTGTGAGGTGGAATGAAATTCATATTTGCAATTTTGTGCAAATCCTGGACTCTGTTCGCAATTCCGGAATTCTATGTACTAGACTCTAAAGCAAAGTAAAGCTGGCTGGGTCGTTTCCTTCGTCTAAATCCCTCAAGAAAATGGTCACTTTCACTTTATGTACTCTGAATATTTTATGTTTATTTCGTATACACCCCGCAGACCTGCATACATACAAGAAGAACCAAACTACCCTTGTTCTTTCATATGTATGTACAATACAAAATCTTTTGGGTTCGGTCCAAAAAAACATATAGTTTTAAGATAAGGTCCTTGGGACCAACTGAGCTTAACCGATTTGATCGTTAGGCGTTACACAATTCGGGCCGTTCGTAGAAGTTGACGAAAAAGAGTTTTTCAAAATATTTTTATCCGTTTTTGTTTGTTTTTTTTTCTCCTCCCAATTAACAAGTTCTTAAAGTGAAGTGGAAGATAAGACGGAGGTCTGATGTTCTTGGAACTTTCTTAACCACTTTGTTAACCTAGATT
The DNA here is from genome assembly GCA_034698485.1 of Vertagopus arboreus. Lineage (NCBI taxonomy): Eukaryota > Metazoa > Arthropoda > Collembola > Entomobryomorpha > Isotomidae > Vertagopus > Vertagopus arboreus. Next base: position 5,211 of record JAQGBQ010000201.1, read on the forward strand.
GAAGCATCAGAGAGATCCTGAAATCCCAAAGGGCTTTTTGCCATTTTGCCATTTTGAAAACCTAATTGTAAAAGCCATAGACATTTGTGAACAAATATTGTAAGACTTACTTAGGACAGGAAATGGCAATCCTCTATGGTATTTTATTTTCTAGGAAAGGAAGCAAAAAGGACTTGAAAAAGACAGGAAGAAATGTCCTCTCCTATGAGAAAGAGATACCGACACTAAGTAATAAGAATTTGCTATACTGGTATATGAATTCCGGTGTAGTATATAATCTATAAAAAAGTAGTGATAACTTTTGGCATTTCTAGGTCTCTATTATTGTGACCCTCCTCTATTTTTATTTCCTTAAAGCCTGAAAAATTGCTGCTCTGATATCGTCGGAATTAGTGTCAAAATTTGTAATACTAACTTCAAAGGATGAGTCACACCAAATAATAATTTATGGTCAAAAGAGCTTTTATTTTTTACGTTGTAAGTAAAGTGTATAATAAAAAAAATATAAAGTTTAATATTTGTATTCACAAATGAATATCAAATGACCTTTGCTTTATCTTATTGATGATTTCATTGAAAACAATGGATATTTAAATCTAGTAAATATAACAAACAAAATCACATTATATGAAATCGTTACTAAGTTCATTCAACATTTCAACATTCAATAATTTTTATTAAATACGATTAATTTTATTTCATTTCAGTGTTTAATGAGAGACGGTTTCATTTACGAGGTTATTTTCATTCTTAACAAAAAATTATTTTTGGGCGTACAATCTAATATGTATTCAAAAATAATATTTCTCGGGCTAATCTGTCTATTGGAATTTTCATCTTTAAAAGGTAAATTTTAAATTGAAATTTTAGATTTTAATCACTTGTAATTTAAAATTTAATAATTTTAAAAAAATTCTTGAGATTTTTGTCTAGCTACAGAGCAGTTATCTCCATCAGAGAAGAAATGTGAGAGGGTTTTCAAGAAAGTATTAATCTGGTGTGGAGAAACTCCATCAGAATGTCAAAGTTCAAGTCGCTGTGTCACTCCTTTAAAGACTCACTGTGGAACTGTCATCTTCAGAAGATCAAGGAAGAAAACTCATCAGTGTTTGTGCAAACGAAATAAAACTGCTAAGGTTTTGCCTAAGTGTACAGGAACTGACATTTAATTTTTTTTTCGATGGCTTTACAAAATCTAGTATGTATTTTAAAAATTTCTCTCCATAATTTCCCCTAGTTTGGCTTTAAAAATAAAATTTTGTACAAAAAAAAATTAAAAACCCAATGCATTTTATTTTTTGTTCATTTTTGGGAAACCAAGTCCCATATGATTGTCTATCGTTCACAACAAGTCAAGCGACTGTGGACATAACAATCCCAAAGCAATTAGTACAGACGACAAGACTACAATTCAATGTAGGTTATTTCTCTCTTTATTTTTTGTTGTGTTTCAACATTCTGGTGGATTCTGTTAGATTGAGTCCCAGAGCAATAGTTAAGGGAATGGGAATGTCCCTGACACTGATTGTCCAGTAACCACCTGCCCCTTTCTGGGGAACATTGTGAGGAAATTCTGAACATGGAATTGGCCGCTTTCACAAAACAAGTTGACAGGGTGGCTTGACACTAACATCCACTTTTTCCTAAGATATACCAAGTGTCCTTTTTTTCTGTTACCTTTCTCTACTGAAATTGTGGACTGAGCACAAACAAATTTGTGTACAAACGTAGAAAAACCTCATCTAAAAGAGTCGGATTTTTATTTAGTTTTTTTTTCCTCGGTTGGTTTGGTGGGGGAGGTTGCATGTATGTATGTAATAAGAGCTGAAATTGAGAAGGACAGTCTGGCTTTATAGCGTTTATAGTTGACATTTAGTAGGTATATTTTTTGAAGGGGGATATATGTCTACATAACGGCTGGAATTGATGACCTATTCTCTGCTTTGATGACAATAAAAATAAATTACTCCATTTCACTAAACGTACTTGAACATTTCGACCAGGCCCAGAAACATTTCGAGTGCTTCCAGTGAAAATTTTCTCAGTTTAGATAAGTATTTCGTACAATGTTTTCTGTAAAATAAAATCCAAACGAGTTACTGAAGTAAATAGAACTGTTTTTTTAAAAAATTGATTCCAAATTCTAAATGTTAAACGTTGATTTTAAAAAGAACACGTAGGTTTTGTGGCCAAATTTATGTTCAGAAAAACAAATAAAACTGTTAAGATTCTCAAAAAAATACGATCTAAAACTTTTAAATAGCAAATAAATGGGATTTAAAAAAACATTGCAGTGTTTTTCATTCATTGTAGTTTATTATTACACCTGTTATATTTTTATCTGTGCGAATAAAATGAACTAATATCCGTTAAGATATTTTACAAACCTCCGCTCGATTTAAAACAAATAAATTACAATATTTAGAGTTATTTAGTTAATTTTTAGATGTGATTTTGTAAAAAATATTTTCCCAAATATTTCATAAGTACATTATTATCTGTATTTGAGACTTAAATACAGATCATGTAAATAACCAGTAAATTCGAATTGTCACAAAAAATATTGTAATGATGAATTTTAAGTACTTAATTGTGGATTCAAAAAATAAAATCCCAAAATCGTTTTCTAGAATCTATAGTTGAAATTTATTGGGGCTTGAGATTTTTACCTAACAAAGGATCAATGGAAAGTTTTTTAAAAACCTTATTATCAACACAAGGTGGACAACATAAAATAGGAAAAATTGGGATTGAAAAAAAAATTCGAAATACTTCCAGACTTTTTTATATGAAAAGAAATCGTTTAAATCTTCCATAGAGAATAGAGAAATAGCTTTATTGAACAGGATTATTGAACTTGAAACGATTCAAGACAACTTATGTGATGGCTAGGGGGCCACATATTTTATTTATTTATATCACAAACCGTGTTAACCCTAGAGCTAAATGTATTCTATTATGATCAAACAGTTTCAGAGTTATAAATTTAAAATTATTAGGCTATAAAAACACCTTGCAATACAAAACAGATTCCAGAATCACAAGAAACAGAAGACGTTCTGGAAATTATTTATTTATATTTAAAAAAAACGGCAGAAATTAAATCCAACTTGGTGAGAAAATGTTAAAAGAGAAAGTCCAACTTTGGCTACTTCTGCATTAGAACCAAGCTGTGTTTCTTTTTATAAAAAAACTTGAAGGGGAAAGAAAGTCGGAAATCTTGTAAAGAAGAAAGGAAGACTAAGAAGGGCTTATGAGAAGATAAGTAGTTTTATTTATAGCTGTGCATATCTATATATATTGTATGTAGATACTTTGAGGGAATTTATGTACATGGTTAAGAGTATCGGGCGGTGGGGGTGGCTCTGGTCATCTCGAGTACCGGAAATGTGCAGAGTTAAGGAAGTGGATGGACATCCATTACATTTACAACTGACCAGCCCACGACGAGGGGAAAAAGTGCACTTCAGGTTTAATTTACATTCATGGAGAAAGCAGCTTTGCCTCGTGTCCTCAGGACCGTCGCACTTTAAAGATTTTTTTTTTTTTTTTTTTTTTACATTTCTCTTATAAAAGAAGACTTATTCAATCCGTTTAAGAGTGAATTTCATTAAATTCCTTCTCTTTAAAAAAAAATTAGCCGGATTCCGGTTTAAGAAGGATAAAAAGCGTAATGATTTTAAGGAAATGTTAATTTTTTTATAGCTCTCTTTTAACCGTTGGTTTCTTATCCGATTTTGATTTTTTTTAAATCAACCTTAAAGTCTGGAAAATATACGACGCTGTTAGTTCGATGGATTTCTTGGATGCACTTCACTCCCACTGTACTCGCACATTCTATCTGTAATACATAACGAACGGAATTTCGAGGAGAAAGTTGCGTATTTACTATGTAAGGTACTTGTACTTCTTTTGTAAGTTTGTATATAAAGCAGAAGATCTTGGAGCCTCAAAGCTTGTGAATAAATAAGAAGAAGTATAGTAGAGAGATGCGTTTGTTTGTGTGTGTTGTCCCATTTGAGTCACGCTACGTTTGGCGGACACAAAAAATCACAAAACCCTATCGACTTTCTTTCTTTCTCTTTTGCCTTATACTGAAACTTTTCAAAAGGAAAGAAGAAGAAGAAAAAAATTTGCATGGAAATATTTCAGTGGGAAATGTCAACTTATTTCGACATCAAATATCTCACCTGTCCACTCCATTCTCTCTAGCTCATCTCTCAGAAACATCTTATTTCTTTTCCTTTAAATTTTTTGATATTCTGTGAAGCAAAAAGAGTAAAGATGGAAACAAATCTGGCTAATCTTATCCGGATCTATCTACAAGCATTTTGAAAACATTTTGTTTGCATTTTGAAAACTTGCCGACGTGGTTAGCAGATTTAATTGAACTTATTGAATAACAACATGGTAATTGGATTCATTTTAAATTAAATTTAATTCAAAGTAGAAGTTTATTGAAACCGAAGGCTCATCCTGGTTTTCACAACTTATCTGGAAGTTAAATTGAAAAAAATTATCTCGCAACAGCAGTTAAATATGAAACAAATCAAATCATTTAAACATTTCAACTTTCTAATTTTTGTTGTTTTACGTATTTCATTAAATCAATTTAAAATGAAATTTGATGTCTATAAAAAGCTAAAAAAAAATTTTGGATTTGGGAGGAAAATATTTCTTTATTTTGGTTATGAGATTTAAAAACTAAACATTTATATGTTGCCGACTATTTATATAAATAGAATAACAAATGCCAAATTCTCAATATTAATAAATTAACAATTATAAAAATATTGAGTTTTTTTTATTTTGGAAATAATTATTTTTCAACGACTATGATTAATAAATTTAATAAATTACCGGATACAAATAATAGTAATATTCAATAGCTATTTTTAATTTAATTTCAGTTACTCAGTAGTCAGCAGAGGATTACCAACCTATTGGTTGTTGAAATTGATATTTATTCCACTATATTCTCTAAACTGGAATCCAACATTTCAATTCTTATTTTTTAGAAAACTCCACAAACAAAAAAAAACTTGTCATATATTTAAAACAGACTTCGATATTCAATTAGCTCGGAGTGCTCCAACATCTCTGAAAAAAGTTCAAGGTTCATTAAAACTATAAAAAATAAACGAACCGAATTACAAGAGACAAAAGCAACTAAAGCCTCCTCTTCGTCTAGTCGTCTCCTCTCTATTGAAAGCACATTAAGTATTAAGTAAAAGAAAGGGGATTTATTTTTAAATTTTAATACAAAAGTTCAGAAATCACTGAACCATTTTTGTTCATAAAATATAAACTCTGATGAACCTGCCTTATCTTCAATCTACTTTTAGCACTTATACCTATCCTATGTATGCATAAGTATTATTTGTATGCACAAGTATTTTCATTTTCTATACATAAAAAAATAAAATAACGATAACCTCACCCCCTTCGAAACTCTGAAAAAATACTTGAGCTTCTTTTGTGTATAAAAATTCAGGAATAGATTCGTATTAAATTTAAAACGGAAAGGGGAAACCTGAATAGATGTCCTTAACTGAATAATACGAATATTAAGATTATTTCTTCTTTTTAAAGTCAACTTCGACATCATCATGACTCTCTACTGGATTTCCATTGAGTATAATAGGCTAAGGATCAGAAGAAAAAAATCACTCCTTAAGTGGACTATCTTAGTCCAACTTTTAACCAGAGTTTGTCCATAAACTTATATATCATATGGATAAAAGAAAGTTGTTGGCTTAGATAATAATCTTAATGTATTTGGAATGGAGTTGGTTAAAAAAAAAAGTGAAATATTATTTTCCTTCTTCCTATTATATGGATTCCTCATTTCTTCGTGTTCTTTCGGTTTCTTCACCCTTTTCCTTTACTCTATCTCATTCCACTTATTCCTCCAGAAAAAAGTAGAGATAAGAAAGTAGTAAGTAGTAGTAGGAAAAAATCACCCGGGTTTTTCTCATCACCCGAATTTTTTTTCTTCTTTAAGGAAAGAAGTCAACCGGTTCCCTTGTAGTCCGTTTCTTCTCCCCTTCTTCTTCTTTTGCAAAGTGGATTCTTAATGATCTACCACCACCACCAATGCCACTGCCATCAGAGTCAACCACCAACGAAGCAAGATGTTCCTTCTATCAAAGACTAACATCTTTTTTTTGAAAACTTTCTTCGCTTATATGAGGAGAAGAATCCGTAAAATTTTAAAAGCTTTTGAGAGATGTGGTATATTGTCATTTACTTCTTCTGAATTTTTTACTTTGTAGTTGTAAATTTATTTTGTAGCCACCCTCTCCCTCAGCAAGCAGAAAGTCTAAAGTCGTAAATAAATAGAACGGAGAAAGAAGACATGGTTGATTTAACTGGGGATTTACTTAATTCTTTAAAATCCACTGATGTATCAAGGATGTAATTTAAGCCATCAGTCTAAAGTTTATTTAACCATTTTTCAATTTTGAATATGAATAAATTTACTCTACCTTTTATATGTAAGTGGTTTTAATTATTTTAAAATTTACATTGAAAACGAGTTATTAATATAAGTAGTTATGAATTAATCCAATCCGTACATACAAAAAACAAGGTTCAATTCTTGGGATAATAAAAAAATTGAAATATTTTTTTGTTACATTTTTGATTTGATGTTGGGATTCAGGACAATTTAAATTTGTTTTCAACCATGCTCAGATAGCATTTGCATTTTTTCAAAAGATCTATTTTTACAAAAACTGTTTGAAATATTTCATGGAATTTACCTAGAGATGTTAAAAATTGTCCTCCAAAGAAAGCTTTTTTTAGTTAGCAATGGATAAAATTATTTTTATTATTTTTTATGATGAATTATATGTTTTGCAAGTTTTTGATTTATGCTTGTTTGACTATATAATGTACGAAATGTTTTTGTGCGGAAATCAAAGCAGGATTTGCCTCGCTGTTATCTTTTGACAATAAATGACTTCTAAGGAAAGGAATATTAAGAACTTAAAAGTGGATTTGTTATGTCATTGTAAATATACGTGTTTTTAATAAACATTTGAATATGCAATTCCTAGTATCATTCATCAATACGGAAGTTGTGGCCTAAAAAATAAATCAATATGGAGCCTTGTGTAACATTTTATTCAATTTGTTTTGTTGCGAATTAAAAATAAATCAGGATAAAAAATTGGATTGACATATTTAAATCATGTTTGTAAATAAATCTCAGTGACAGTGCTCAAGATTCTTTTAATTTTTTTTTAAACTATAAATTAAAATCATAAATATGAACATATTTTCGATTTTATATTTTTCCTTTCATTTTTCTTCATGGACTGCAATAGCTCAAGAATCTGAAGATGAAAGTTCCAAAAAAGTACGAACTTAAGAATTAAATAAACGGTTTAACTACTGGTCTTAGTCCCTAAAGTTTTCATACGGCTTCAATTCAATTTTAAATTTTAAAAGCCATCTTGACATTTCATTTATATTTATAATGAGACCTCTAGTCAAACCTCAGGTATATTTAGGACTTAGAAAATCAACTGCCCCAAGCCCGAGCAGCGGTTCTTCAACAGCATAATTTACTTCGAAAGCGACATGGAGTCCCTCCTTTCGTTAGTGACCCTAAGGTACACAAAATATTAATGTTTATATGAATTTCGCAAGCTGTATTTGCCACAACAGTGGGATTTAATGGGCGAAGAAAAGTGCACAAATAAAATAAGATATAAAAAAAAATATTTTAAACGTTAGATTAAAAAATGCAATTAAAACCTAACTAAGTAGAGTAAGAACAGAGTAAAATAAATATTTTTTAAATTTTCTATGGTGTAACATTGAAACCCAATAAATCCCAATCAAAACCCTGATAGAAACGTTTATTAATTTAGAGTTATTTTTTGCAAAATTAGCTGGACGAAATGGCCCAAGCTTGGGCTGACACCCTTATAAAAACCAAAAAGTTTGAGCACAGCAGTTTCCAAGAAGCTCAAAGGCTGCAAATAACAGAAAACATAGGAATGGGAACAGGGAATAATGCCAACGTTACAAAAAAATCTATTGACTTCGTAAACCACTGGTACTTAGCTATGTGTTCCAAAAGCTATAATTTTACCAACCCGCCCTTCGCAGGGGACAAGTTCACTCAAATCGTTTGGAAAGGTACAAAAAAACTCGGGGTCGGTGTGGGTCGCGATAAAAAACGGTTAATTGTAGTGGCAAAGTATTCACCCGGTGGAAATATAATTGGCAAGAAACACATGTTGGAAAATGTTCTTCCTCCAAAAGAAGAAAAGTTAGAAGATATTTGCAAAGGACAGGGTGGCAAATATGATCTTACTTCGAAGAAAAATAAAAAACCTTGAGATTTTTTATACTTATTTTAAATTATGGTTTTAAAAATTGAATAAATATAATATTATGCATTAAATTACCTTATAAATCAGCAAATTTCAGCTTCAATCCAAACCATCATTTCAGTTTATTTTTAAAAATTTTGTCACCATCTGCAAATAGAAACAAAAAGCATAATTAACTATTAATCTTGAAAGCATTAAAATTTTAATTTTATAAAATATAAATTACAGTTCAATCAATGTACTCCAGAATTAAATAAATTCGCTCAGTCAGCATGAAAAACTTGTTTAAATTATAAAACACCAGACATTTAAATAAAGCAGATTTCCCCATCTTATTTGTGTTGGAACAAGAAGGATTAAATCAAGCAGTTGTCTCTCATGTCTCTCTTGCTTTACTACTCTTGTTGATTAATGAATTCAGATCTTAATTAGTTTTGTAAAAGAGTTGATTTGTAGATCTCATCCTTCCAAGGAATCTTGATCATCCAAAAATCCACGAAGAAGAAGCTTCAAACTTTTCCCCAGAAATCTGGAAACTTTTCTTCCTCATCTTTCGAAAACTTAATCTATTTCCATAAAAGATTGCCTTATCTCCCTCCCTGGCTTCTTCTTCTACTTCTTGTACGTAATATAATAGTTGTAATGAACTCTCATCACCAAATGTCCCAATATTTCCTAAATGCCTTGAGGACAATCAGGACTTGAAGACATAAAACTTTTAATACCCCCAACTAACTCTTGTTCTCTTCTTCTTCTTGGGGAAATCTTTGTAACTCTTGTAAGTATGAAGTAAGAAGAATCTAATGTAATCTCTCATAGAAGAACATCTAGATTTTAACCATCTGTACTTTTTCCCATCGGGATTCTTCACCATTCGAATTAAATATAATGTCCCTTATGTCTACATAAAAAGAGATAGTAGATAGATATTAATATTATTATATGAGGAGAGTAATAAACCATTTATAACTTTAATGAAGTACCCATCTGTCCCTTTTTATCAGGTAGATATTACTGAACAAATATAAACCATGTGGCTTATCCCTTTTACTTAAAGGGTGCTTTATTATCATGACTAATATAATCTGTAAGTTTTATGATTCCTATTATTCGGTTAGAGATTAATTTGTCTTTATTAGGAATATGGGGATAACTTAAGATATTTAAAGATTGCAGATACATACCATAATAGAGAGCAAAAGGCAAGTTTGGTTTCTCTTTCTGGGTCTAATGTCTTCTAAGTTTTTAGAATTTTTTTTACCCCTGGTACAACAGATTGAGTGAAGCTTTTTTGTATACATTGGACTAACTATAATTAAGGATATTAATTATTTTTGACCGTTTTTGGAGTCAAGGGTCAATTTGATTTTTTTTCTTACGTCGTTACCTTTAACTTTTATGCTTTTCTTCCAGTAATGTAAGAAAATACAATACTATTTTAAGTTGATAAGGATCAATGGTCTAACTAGGTCCAACTACACCAACGGATTTATGGAGAAAGAATCCCTTTGAACTAAAATGTCATCCGGTGTGACTCTGCTGGAGTTTCCAGGAAAAGGAATTGAGGATTCCAGATCCGTCTATTTATATATAAATATATGAAGTAGTATTCGAGGAAGTGTATATAAGAATGGTAAGTAATGGATGTAATGGCTGGTTGTAAAACACTTAAGACATCTGAGAATGGACCGTATGTTGATGATCATGTGGCACTCGTGGGACATGTTCCCAAACTCAAGAAGAAATTCCGTCTTGAATAATACCCGGATAGCTTCTTAACATCTTAACATCTTGACTTCATTTCATTACTTCCAAGAAGAAGAAGAGATACGAACGAATTCTTACCACAGAATACCAATTTCTTCCCCAACTTATTTCTGGGTGGATCTTCTTCTACGTAAAAGAGGAAGATAATCAATAACCTCCTCAGATACAAACCGCAGCAGAAAAAAAACAGTATTTTATAAGTAGAGGGAAAAGAGCTGAAGGATATTAGTCGGTGTAAATTGTGCCAATTTGGATTAGAAGAAGGAGAGAAGAGCAGTTAAATGTAATGTAAGTGCCCTCAGTCCCCTTTTATATTATTATTCTTCGGGGTGAAAAACTACCGGGCATTTTCCTAACTTCCGCAGTGACAATAATTTCTCCGCTTTTAATGCCCCCTCACAAAGTCTTAAAGACTCTTAAGAGAAACTTCGTCTATCGTATCCTTAAACATAATCGAAAAGAAATGTCTGCGTGTCTGTCTGTCTTATGCTATTCCTCCTTAACTACACATCCGTTTTTAAATCTGAATAGCTCATTACAACGGACTCATCGAGGATTTAAGTGATCAAATTATGATACTTTACAAAATATTGACCCCTGACCTTTAAATAGGTCAAAATAAGGGCAAATGCTTAGTTTTCATCCGATTTGGACAAAAAGGGCGTAATTCAATCCGACGTTTTAAGAAAGGAAACTTTTGTTTCAAACTTTTTTTTCAAAATATTGAACCTAGGCCCCGAAAAAGGTAAAATACATAGAAACAGCCGATTTGGACAGGAAGTTGAAACTGTTGTTTAAAGGGGGAAACAACACTGAATCCTACAATCAATACATCGAAATGTTGATATTACATAGATGTTTCTGATAGAGTCCTCGAAAATGTTTTCATGATGACCCCTGACATTCAATTTCGCTCGGATTTGCCGGGCCTCTATTCCTAGTAGTACATATAAGACTAGAGTGTCTTAAGGAATCGCCTGAAGTAAGAAACTCAAGTTCCCAAAAGTGGAGGTCATTGTCCATCACTAAAACTATTACTTAAGTCTCAACAGTCCAAATGATCAGAACACTTTCACAAGATCTAGAGGCAAGCTTCCAACTAATACTGCTGCTGCTGCAGTGGAACGTTTATGGCTTTTTTCAATAAAATGAAACTACTACTCGGGTGCATCCACTATTTCAATTTATTAATACTATTACACTTTATTTTTAAGCCAGTTTCATCTCTTAAACTGCACCCCAAAAACTGCATCTGGATGGTCAAAGTTTCAATTCGACTTTCTTTTTTCCTTTATGTAGTTCTTGTCGTGTCGGCAAGTCTTTTCGAATTAAAGAATGGATTTTCTATTCAGTTTTTCATTACAATCATTATCAAAAAAATTGATAAATGCTTACATAAATCATCCTTGAATGTTGTTCTTCCAACCAGAAAAACGTGTCTAGTCATTCCATTCACCATTCGAATAATAATAATAAAAAAGCGAAGAGAAATTCAGGGAGAAATTAGTCATGCAAATCACCAATTTTCATATCAAAGTGTAATGTAATTGTGAGTGCAAACTGTTAATGGGTTTATAATAATAATGACATTGCTCTAATACATGAGAAGTGGACAGTGCATGTACATGTAATACCATGAATCTACATCTACTACTACTTTTATTCATTCTTCTAATGTATTTTCGTAAATCTTCAGGAAATGAGTCGAAATGGAATTGATAATGACAGGGCGAGGGAGCAGAGGGATTCCATTAAATTTTGACTGTTCGTTTATGTCGAACTGAATTCAAATTGTAATAAATTGTCACCTTATTAAAGTCTATGATAATAATAATTTTTCCTAGGTGATGCATAAAAAAGTAACGATAGCAACGCAAAGTAACTTTAGGTTCACCTAGGTATGCATTCACACCATAGTTTGAAATCTGCCAAACGACCTACAGCCTTGACCTTTTGACCTAGAGTCAAGCGGTTTCGGCCAAAACTTGATAAATAAAATGTACATATGCCGCTTCCGTCTCAGACCTTCAAAATTCCAACTCCTTCACGGGTTAAAATCGATTTCCAATTTTCAAATAGTCAAAGTCTGATAAAAATTTCACATCTTAAATTAGCACCAATTGATTTTTAAGCAGGTCAGTTACATGGCTGTCATCTGGCAAAATTTCAGGGTCTTAGGTCAAAAATTCGGATAGTAAAGGCTATTTTAAGAGACCTACTTTTAGCAAAAAATTACTATCCATTTTAAGTAACTATGGCGTGCTCTTAAAAGCCTTTAAAGTGTTTATTCCAATTTAAGGAAGTTATTAAAACATTTTATACTATTAGACTATGCTCACCTAGGAACCCTTTTTTGCGTAGCTAAATGCTTGTGAGGGTTGGTAAACGTTGCTCATCCAGGGTTGGCAAGTTAAATTTTAAATGAAAAATTAAAAGTGAAATTTCATACCTCTAAAATCGTTAAAAAATTGAAAAATCAAAAATAAATAGTGAAATTTCATGTCCTCGAAAGGATTAAATAGTGAAAAATAGGCCGGAATTTTAATTTTTACAGACCCTTGAAAAATAGTCTTTGTATTTTCCCTATTTTTCACTATTTCTCCATTTTTAATTTTTCATGAAAAATTGACTGAAAAGTAAAAAAAAAAAAAATTGCCAACCCTGGCATGAACAGCTTTTTTAACCATCTTATCCATAAATTTACAATGCATTATCCATTTAAATCCTTGTATTGCTTTCTATTACACAAATCCACAATAATATTATACCAGTTAAGCAGTTGGCTAATAACGATGCCTTAAATCTGACAAGAAGTAATGGACACCTGGTAAAGCTTATTTGCAGTTTGCTTTTTACAATTTTCTTTCGTCTGCTCATTCTTTCTTTTTTATATATCCAATAATACGTATGTATGTAATAGTAATAGTAGTAATCCAATTCTCCCCTCATTTTACTTGACAGTTATTGACTTTTACTCTTTTTTTTTCTTCACCCAAGGCTTTGAATGGCAAGCTATGTATGAATGGCATCATTTATTTTTTTCTTTGTACATCCAACATCTGATTGCTTTTAAATTATTCTCTGCTGCAAAAGCAGTTGTTACAGAACATGACGTGACACATGACGACTATATTATTATATGACGACGAAGACTTTTAATTTCAAGTTTAGAAAGGCTGTTAAAATCGAATTAGACGGAATTTCTGATATATAAAATAAAGAAAAATAGATTTGGATTTTTTTTCAAAATTAAACTGCCAATTTTTGGTTACGGTTAAAATTAAAATTCTTAGTTCTGATAGATAAATTGTTTAGAGTATCGTTTTGTAACCTTTTAAGAATATTGAAGTTTAAAATAAAGAAACACTGTTTGAACTTGATTATCGTTTTTAATGGAATTAATTTTACCGTTATTTCTAAAAGGCTACACTATTACAATATTCTTATAGTATATCATTAACTGTAATCTGAATCTAAAAATTTGCAAGTTGAATTGTAAAAGTACAATTTTTTTGATGGAAAACATATATGTTGAATTGAGTTTATTTTAAACCAAATTAGGATTTACAGCAAGAAATATTTTATCGGAATACGGCGAATAGATGATGGCTTGACCGATGGAAAGTTTATTATTTCTTTTACGAAACGTCCTGTAACACTCTACCCGGCTCGGTAATATTATTAGAATACTTATCAATAAAAAGGTACTGTACTGGGTGTTTCTGAGATCATAATCACATCTGGCCTTTCGCCCAACAATTTCCCAAAGCACATATTGATCCTGTTATTATTATTATTTCTATTCCTGTTTAGAAAGCCAGCTTATAATAATTCCTCTTCCACCTTTCCAGCTAAAATAGAGAGTCAACAGTCAAGACTAACTAAACAATAATAGAAAATATAGGTAAACCAGGTGTGTGTGTTTTTTTTCCTCCTTTGACCAAGTCCAACCTATTATTACAAAATTGACTATTCCTTAAGGATATTACACAGCTTGTGTGTGTGTAATATTATTATAATGAATGGAATTAAATGCCGGGTTCATATAGTCAAATCGGAAAGGGCTGATCCTTGTTCCTAGTTCGTGCCACCCAAAGGAGCTAAATAACTAAATACACCCGTCTCACCTCTTTCTCGTCATTTTTTTCTACAAAAAAAACAAATCCTTTGAAGCCCTTCGTCTAACTTATAATAAATTCAAAAGTGTTTTTTTTGTATTTCAGCTTGAGTTTTACTTTTTAGATCTAGATATTTTTTTCATCCATTCGCAGCAATTCGGGTAATATTAATGGCGTGGCAAAAGGGGAGTAATTTATTTTAAGCCTTTGATTAAGAACCCGTAAGTTTTTGCTGTTAAGACTTGACATGGCCAAACACGGAATTGCCCCATGTCGGAGTTAATGTGCTGTGGTGCAAAGGCATATTTAATAAGAGTTACTCAACCACAAACTGATTTTTTCTATATATATATCCTACTACCTAAAACTTGTTACAATAAGCACAAAAGCCAATATTATATTATATAAGATATATATAAAGTATTTTTGTATACATATAAAAAGAGAAGAGCAGAAACGATAACTCAATGTTTTTCAGGGACTAGACAGACTCGCTAAAAGCTCTGGGACACTTGACGTTAGTTCTTTCATCGTTCTACCTAGTTTTTTTTTTCTTTCTGTACCAAAGTCAAAATCTAAAGAGCAGAGGGTTAAGAGCTAAGGCTAAATAATAATGATGATGACAACACTAGTAAACTAAATATTGTATTATAATATGTAGTTTAAAAACGCATAAGATTATTTAATTTAGTCCATGAGAATTTTAATTGTATTTCGGTTAGTTATAAATTTCTATTACGGGATCTATATCTATTTATTCTTATTAATAAAATCAATTCTTGCTAAAAACGCCAATATTCTAAATTCGTCCATCTAAATTTAAAACAAAAACATTCCAACCCGGCTAGAAAAATCCCACGGAATTCATCCCATCACCACTAATAATAAGAACAAAAAAACTCATCTCCAATTCCCAATCCCAAATAACCGAATCGGCCTTTCAGAAGATTCAGAGAGAGCTCTGAAACTGATGTATTATTATTATCCTCTCCGGTATGTATTTCTATTATCTATTATCATCTAATATTGTATAAGTATATCCACAAAGTTCCAATAAGTGCTTTGCGTATCTTCTTATAGGATCGTCTACATACATACATAGATACATAGGATTCGGGTATTAATATTTCATAGATTTGGTTATGCGGTTATGGGAGATGGAAATCTAATGGTTTTGTGGCCAGCCATATGTTAAACTGTCATTTCCAGCCCAACCAGGCCATCGCCTCCTAGCAAAACTAAATGCTAATAGAAGTCATGGAACAAAACTGACTTTGATCAATCTCCATTTCACACACACAACTATTTTTCAGCCTTTTTACTTTTCCCAAAGAGTTATTATACCCGCTAGTGCAGAAAGAAATAATAAGTATAACACGCTACTATTATACTACCAGCTACTACCGACAGTAATATTAATTCGACCCGAAAATTCCCCTCTCTACTATAGATATTATCGGATTGCCAAAAAACGTGCAATTATAACAAGCCCAGGAGTGCAGAGCCTTTATCAGCAGTTTGAATCAATAATTCATCAACTAGCTTGCTCTGGAATTCCATTCCTAACCCTTTTGTTCTTTCTCTGAACACATTTGTATTTAGGCAGTGGCAGTGGCAGTAGTACTATGTACTAGTGGGAACAGGAACATTGTGAGAATTTTATGAGCTTTTGAGCCCCTGAGTATCAATATTGTATCACTTGACACGCAATCCTATCCTTTTTTACTATGGAATTTCCATCAATTTAACACCCGTATGAACCATAAAGTCTGATTTCAACGAGGCCCTAACTTTAAACTTAAATGCTTTTACAACCTTTACAAAAGACCAATTTGGGGTCGACTGTTTCAACCGAAAAATTTGTTTTATCGATCTCGCAAAAAAAAAAAAAATCAGGCTATACTTTTATAATTAAGATTAAGACGTAATGTGTGAATTACTCCTAACCTTGCAAACTTCTTCATCATCTCATTCTTATCCTTAAAGACAAAAAAAGCTATTTGCGAATTGCGAATCTCGTTGCCAAAAAAGTTTGTTCCGTTGTTCATGTTGATAGTTGATGCAAATTGCAAATCCTCCAGCTGACGTAAGTATAAACAAGAGGCAATAAAGATTAAGAGCAAATAGCCCAAAGAAGTTTGAGCTCTTTGCTTTAATTTCTAATTCGTTATACCCGGGTAATAGTACATATTCGGACTATCTTTATGTATATGTACATACCAAGTCGTAACTTTGTAATAGCATTTCTAACTTGTGTGTAACTAATCCCCTTATCCCTTGCCCCTCTTATCTTAATATCCATGCAAAAGTTCTAATTCCGGTGACAAGGCTAAAACAAATGGGCGACGGCCATTCATTCTGAACATGTTGTGTTCACTCAGATAAACCCCTGGAGAGGCAACCTTTTATCTTCTCTACTATAATAAACTATTAATACTTTTTTTCTGCAATAATTTTATTCAAAGAATAGAATTAGCAGCAGAAAAAACAACAACAAAATACTGCGTGTCTCCAAAAATAATGTTAGTCTTGCTGACATTGACTCGGACAAAATTTTGCCCCTGTCGAGTTCAACCCGTTACATTTTAATGGCTCTCTGGGGAATCTAACCAGCTTCTCGTATAAAAAAAATCGAACCGTGAACCAAGAAGATGATCAATTTATTACGGTTCTACTATAATACCCGGGTATTAAGTATAGAAAGTAAATTCGAGTGATTTGTTTAACCCGGAATTGGTTGAATTAATATTATTAAAAAGAACATTGTAGATTCCAGACTCTTCTAAATTGAAAGGATAAGGTTAGTTCTTCTTTTAGTAATGTTTATATAATAATGGGCTTACCTATCCGTATGTAATTTGATCTTGTGATCCGTATCTTCTAGTATAGTCCGGTAGGGTTACCCCAACAACTTTTATATTATCTGATGATATTATACGATCTCAAAGTTCTCTTGTATATAATCAAAAACTCGGAATGTATTTTCAAATTTCAATTTCTCTAGAATTTCTAGAGGCTAGTATAATATTACATACAATCACCACGAAGACCACCACCAGTGCTTTCAATTTCGTCAATGGCTTCGAAGCTCTGGACTGAATACAGGTCAATTTATTTACACGCTTCGTTAACTCCTTTCATGTCTCTCTATCTCTATCTCTATATAATATCTATTCACTTTAGCTTTTAAAAAGATAGTTGTCCTTTGTTGTAGTATAGTTTTCTATGTTTTTTTTATCTAAATAAAACCCTCTGGCTAGTTAGTTCACCACAAACTTATCGATTTATTCATTGAAATAGTACGGGGATTGAAAATTTTTGCAAATTCCATTCAACTCTTCTTCTGGTACAGATATATTTATATATATATTTTATCAGAGAGTTTTTTTGATATCTTGATTAGGAATCAGCCTTCGAGCATATTTATCTATTCCGATTTCCAGTCACCCGTGTTTCTTTGAACATGAATGATCAATAACAGGAAAATGTTTTTTTGTGGGTAACTCCTCCTGGTAGTTGAGGATAATCCGTTTGTCAATATATATTTATTTTTCGTGTCTTTTTTCCTAGGAGAGAAGGAAGGTATCAAATTCCAAATCACTTTGCATAGAAAACAAGAACAGAGTTCACAGTTTATGACTTTCTGTCTCTCTTTTCTCTAGATACAAATGTACAAAGTATTTTCTGTTCTGTGGTTTTGTTGTTTCCAACTTCCAACCAGAATTGAAGAGAGAAAAGTCAGAGAATAGTCGGATGTGGAAGGTAAACAAATCCCCGTAAAACGGAATTACCCGGTTGAGTCCTAAACAAACTGAGAATACTCGTGAACATATGAGAGAGAAGCCAACCACGAACAATTCTCTTTTATCTTGTTCTCTCTCTTTCTCTCTATTATGTTATTATTTCTCTAAACTTTATACGGATTCTGTATTATTTTATTTTTTATTATTAAATCAAACGCACCAGAGCTTAATATGTCCTTTAGTAATAACGAGAGGTTGGACTTTCTGATAGCCGATAGGGTTCACAATTTTAGTTGGCATATGCTCGGTCCTCTTGTTGTTTTCATTAGAGTATCTGTAGCAAATAATACATTAGACAAACAAATCCTCACGGCACGTGTCACTTGACATGGGAAAATATTCTCTTATTGTTGTATCAGTAATGACCCGATGATTCATTTAGTGTTGCTTTAATTCATAATAATATTGTATATCATCAGTGATCAATTATTATTGGGTAGTTTTTCATGGGAAAACTACCCGCTTTTGTTGTATAGAATATTTATGTTCTCACGAAGTTATACGGATACCCGGTTCGTGCTGCAAGTAATAATAAGTTTAGAGGTCTTGTAATCGGAATTTAATATATAGAAGGATATGAAATTGCTGGTTGCTGATTAGAATTTCGGATTAGTGTTATTATATTACTTTTATGTAGTAGTTGATAGGTTGATAAGTGAATAGGAAGTAGGCCGAGTTGACGGATGTAGTTTGGTGCAGCTGAAGTTTGACTTTACTTTCTTCTACTATTATATTTATAATTTCTTATTCTTGAATAAAAGTTGAGAGAAGTTTAGAAGAAAGGAAGGGATTAGGAACACTTCGTAAATTATGTAACAACTAGAACAAGAGGCAAGTAAAAAGTACTACAAGTCTTTTGTATTGTAAAGTTGGCTTGTTGATAATGTCCGTAGGGATTTATTTATTCACTTTTAGTTACTAGAGTTTTTTTTTCTAGAGAAAAAAGTCGCGTGTTTTCTTAGTTTTTTTTTAAGTAATATAAAAAGAGTCACATTTGTATGTACACTTGCTGGGCTGTTGCTGCTGTTGTTGTTCTCGTATTTATTTAATATTTATTACAGCCACTCCATCATAACTTCTGCAACGTATGTAAGAGTAGTATGTAGTATGTGTAGTCTATCTACCACCTTCGGTTCACTCTTGTGGAATATAAGAGCTGTAAATAAAAAAAGAAGAAAACGTCTTAAGAAATTACAAGTATGAGTTTTATTTATTTATTAGTAGTAGCCTTAATTTTCTTTGTTGATAAACAAGTGCTAATTAATTGGTTTTTAATTATTTCTGATGTTTAAAAATACTGTCAACTGTTTTTCATAGCATTTTAAATAAGGATACAAAAGCAACTGCAAGAAGTTTTGATTAATTGCATTTAAAAACTTTGAGATTTCTAAGATATTTTTTAGAATATGTTTAGTTGTGTTTTTTTCATATTTTTTAAAATATTGAAAATCGTTTTGAAGTTTTGTCTAATTTTAGCAAATTAGTGTTTTGAGAGTTTGTGGTTTAAAAGGTTAAAAAATTTCTCAAATTTATTAATTCAGATTTGATAATTTGTTATAATTTTAATTTTTAAATCTAATGTCTGTAATTTTAAATCAATTTATATTTTTTTAAGAAAAATAATTACTAAATTTGCCGATCTATGGATTCTGGTGTATTTGAATTTTATTAATGTAACACAGATGATTCGTGTTTTATCAACTTAGGATATGTGCTGGTAATTGAATGAAATATTTATTAAATTCTTAATTGAATATAATAATTATTTTTAAGATTTAAAAAAGTAAGAATTGCAATTCGAATCGGTAACTTTTTTTAATAAACAGATTCTCATATGGTAAATATTGAAAGTGGTGATATAGTAATAATAATAAAGTTATTCAACTACTATCACAATTTAATACTTGAGTGTTGGTTCCAAACACGACGATATTTGGTGTGAGTGGATTTATGTCCGGACATGTCGTAAATTTCCAAGCTATTATTATTTCTGTCCCCTTTTTGCCTTTACTACTTTGTGCTTTGCATCCTTAATTGGGGATCACTACTACTACTTCATACTTTCAACTTTCATATTTCCATAGAACAAGAAGACTATCAAAGCTTACAACGAGAACAACTAGTCTGAATTATCATCAGATATCATATTATTATTTTATGTTTTATATACAGCTAACAACCTAACATAACACTCTCCTCTCTACTATTAAAAGTATTAACGGGATGAAAACCACGAGCTATTATAATCAATAGGTGGAATTATTCTGGATTAAATTGGCTATAATATGTTGGCACGAGAGAGGGTGACTGATCACATGCTAATTTTCTTGTCACTTTTAGCCCTATAAAGAAATATTTCATCCAATTACCAGCACATATCCTTACTACTCAAATTATTAACTAATCTTTTGATCAAGTAGGTCTTACGTCAGTTATTTCAACAACCAAATTGTATCTACCATTTTTCTAAAAAAAAAAAGTCAAATACACCAGAATCCACATATTGGCAAATTAAAAAATGTTTTTCTTAAAAAATATAAACTATGTAAAAAATTTGTACCTGATTTAAAAATTAAAATTCTAAAAAAATCATAAATCTAAACTATTAAAAATTTTTGAAAATACTAACCAAAGTTAGATTTAAACTGCGATTTAAATTCCTTTAGGAACATTTCTTCAAAAAAAAATGTCGGATTATTATTTTTATTTGGAAAAATCAAAATCGGACAAAACTTATCAAAGTTTAAAGAAATGATAAAAAGCACAACTAAATATTTTCAAATTTTTAATTTTATTTTCAACCCAAGCTTAAAAATAAAGTGTTTAGAGGAACAAAGGAGAAAGTCTTTACCATAATCCAGTCCTTATTTTTTCTTTCACAATTCCACAACTCTCTACTTCTTTTAGTAGAAGAGAGAAGGTGTGTGTATTAACAGAGATATCAAGTAAACCACTTTGGGCAAACTAAAACTGGATATAAAGTTAGTTTTTGTAAACCAGTCTTTGGACGAGACCAAGTTTGAAAGTAAGTCGTAAGTGGTTATCTTTAAGAAGGAAAGTTTCCTTGAATTCAATTCCAAGTGAATTATATAGAGAGAGAACTTACACTTGGCTACCACCACCACCACTTTTTTCTTCTTATATATAGTAGGATTTGAGATCTTTTTCGTTTTCAACTACTCGAGAGCAGAGCAGAAAGAGATGTGTTCGGTAGGAGAGTGTGTTCCTAAGTGTGCTAAAGTCCTGGGGGAAGTCGGAACTTTTATAATACAAAACTGAAAAGCAGGAGCAGAGTTGAGCTTGTTATCCGAAAAACTTCAACTCGGATACTGCACCAGACTACCCGATTGTACAATGTACGTGCGTCCCGTTACCCGATTTCGCCACCAACCGGGCATCTCTCTCTCAATTCTAATGCCCGTTGTCCTAGGTGCATCCTGCATCTGCTTCGAACAAAAAGTCTCTTCTTATTATTATTCCATCTCAACCTCTGGAACCTCTGGAACCTTTATCCTTTCTCTTTTTTTACTATTGACGAGACTCACTTCTCTAGCTTTCGGTCTTAGTTTTTTTCTACGATACAAAAAAAGCCAAGTGAGGTCAATATTGTAGACACAATAGTTCGTAGTACAGATCCAGACCATATCGATAACAAAACATATGTAGACTTCTGAAATATTAGATTTCAGAACCGTTAACTTTCTCTTGTTTCCATCACATGATATGATATGAAATACGAAAAATAATCTTTGAATCTTTCGATTTAATTTTTTCGATTGTGAATGACACTTTTAAACTAATCACACCGAAACTAGTCGTATCTAGTTCTAAAAATAAATAAAAAACCACTTTTATAAAACAATTCAAACCCTCAAAACTTAGCATTCCGAATTTTTGGTAGGTAAGTTAATCATCTTATTTTTCAACAGATTCTCAGATTCCCACAATATAAAATAACTTTTTCCTATTTTTTCACCTCTAGAAAATAAATAAATATATATATTTTCTCATCACAAAAATCCCAGTATATTTAACCCCCGGGTTGTTTCTGGTTTATTTTTATTTTTTGTTTCGGATTATTCGGATAGAATTTTTCTCCCCTAAAATAAAATAAAAACAGCAATTTAGAAAAAGGTGAAAGAAGAAATTTGTTCCTCGTCTCACGAATCACGAAGAGCATGTCTTGTTATTTTATTGCACGAAAGGTGCAATGGCTTAGCAGTTGCACTTTTACTTTTACTTCCTTCGAACTTTTGAAATCGACTGCAACTTATTTCATTTGTTGGTAATGATTATTGACCCTCCTGCAGGGCTCACGTGTACACAAGATGTGTACAACTGTAATGGTACGAATAAATATGAGTAAATGACATGAGGGTGGTCCATAGGGGCTACTTTCTTCTGGTCTTCCCCACGGTGTTTTATCGATGCCCTTTACTTGTATTTTCACCGGACTTCAATCTTCAATCTCTTTTACAACAATAGAAATGTCATCAACTCCTCTGTGACCAATTTACTCCTGCATATGTATTGTATATGATAAATAAAATCATAGCTTTCAAATTATTTTATTTTCTCAATTAGATTTATAGGTTGGTTGTTAAACCGAGAGGGTGGACATTAATGAGAAATGTCAATCAATATAGCTACATATAGTCCAGTCTGAATAAAAATAATTTCAGAAGGCTGTCCACCAAAATAATTAAGGACTTTACATTTTTTAAATATTTAGACTTCTGATTAAGATTGCACAGCCAGAAGTACGCAATTGCTGTTATAATATTTAAATTTGCATCTGGTAGATAACAATGCAATTGAACTCCAAATTTCTCCTGGAATGATAAATGCATTTGATCAAAGTTAAGTTTGTGAGGGGAAAGGCTACAAAATGAAATGCACGACCACACATGTGATTAGTGGTATATCTACAATATATATCTTTTAGACCTTGAAAGTCTGTAAATCATACACACATTCAACATTTCACGGTCCCCTGCATCATCATACTGCACTTTTGAATAAGTGCATGTCTCAAAATATGATTGTGTGTGACTGGGAGATCCGGACTGAATCCTAACCGAATCCAGTCAGTCAAAATCCTACTCAAAATAGTAAACTGCATGCTACAAAGAAGGGGTGAAAGTAAGTGACAATGTCTCTATAATATCTCACAGTCATAAATAAATACCCAAAGGTAGTTTTGGACCCTACGGGGTGTCTACTAACGAAAACCAGTCGACGAGTTTATTCTGACGATATGTGAAATACCAAATACAAAATATATTATTATTATTATTATTATAGAAAGAAAGGGATTGTTTGCCGTATACACCATGAACATAAAATCCAGAGTCCAGATTTCATTCGTTTCCTGAGATTTTCAATGCCGACGTTTTTTTTTAAAGGACCATTCATAAATTTCAAAGTACGATTGATTCATTCATAGTTCCAAATTTGAATTAATTTGACTTATTTTTGAAAGGCTTCTATCAGTAAAAGATTTATGAATAGTCCTTAAGTCACAAAGTCCTTTGAAGAAACCAGACCAAAGAGAAAGAATCGCACCTGACTTTCACTTTCTGTTTTACTTATTCGCTGAGTCGCGGATCTACTTTTACTACGAAGTCTTTCTTACATATGTACGAATCGTCGTAATGTAATAGTAGATGGAATATACTGCATATATAGGGATTTTGTGAGTGCCATAAAACCGTCGTCAGCCCATATTGATTGACATTATCGGCACTTTATGACACGACGTGCTCAAAGTCACTCCATTTCTCGGGCTTTGATGTGATGTTGATGGGGGACGGGTATTACCCTTCTTCTCCCTACTACTATTCGATGCGGACATCTCTCAATGAAGGGTTATGTTAACCAACGGGATCTACAACAGTCGGTCCACATTTTCAAATCCTTGGAAGGAACTTTTAAAAAATAGTCTTGCAGGTTGAAAGACAAAGTAGCATAAGTATTTACAATTTTATATATTTTTGTGATCAAATCTAATTAAAAAGAACATTTCCCTTACCCGGGTTTTTCTTAAACACATAAGATTGTGAGGTAGAATTAAAAAAAATTGGAACTATTTTTTTAATTCAAATTTTTGTGTTATAAATTCCAACCAATTGTCAAAACACGAGTGATAGTAAAAAAAAAAATAATGCTAGATATGATACTTGGTACATTAACAAATGATTCAATTTAGTAATTTTTCACCTTTACAATATACAAATAGCCTAATAAGCTTTTGCCAAAATGATCCAAAAATCAGTCTGTTTCTGACTCTATACTCTTGAAAAGAATAAAAAACGCTATGGATTCGGATGCAGTGCAAGAATATTGTAAAAGTGCAGTTGAACACAGCTATATATTGAAATAATGCATAGAGTTTCTATTCGAAATCGAATATTCGTATTTATATGGTAGTGGCAGGCAGTTCATGATGATTCTATGGTATGGCTGTACGTAATGCAAAACTGTAAACTAGATCTGAGAATTCAGTGAATTCGGTGAATCGGGTGGAAAGGGATTGGATGGAGATAAATAAGTGTTTGAAGACGGGTAACAGACGGTGGCAGTGGCAATGGCAAGCCATTGCATTCTGGAAGGGATGCATTATTACATCAGACACTCATAACAATACATTTCTATGCGTACATCCCGATTTCCTTGAATAGTAAATGCTAAATATTTTTTCAAGTTAAAAATTCAGTAAAATCAAAATAAAATGAAACACTGTTGCGTTATTAATTGAAATACGGACAATTTAACTTTAATCTAATTGTTTCAGATGTGGCATTAGATCAGTTGAACAACATTTAGTAACATTAAATCTCATCAATCTCAAAATCAATCTTATTGATAAGTCCTAAAAAACATCCTACATTTATATTTTTCTACAACAAACCGGAATTAAAAAACCGATTAAAACGGTTTGTATCCGAATTTAAAAACAATTAAAAATCAAAAACCTCATTGAAAGCATTTTTTTTAAAAAAAAAACATGATAATAATAAAAATTCTTTTGTTATATTAAAAAAATCCGAATTTTACAAAGTAAATATCTCCCTTGAAAGCTGCAGAGAATGCATAGAGTAAGCAAAGAAGGGACATTACCACCCGGTTTATGTCTCCTATTCAAAATACATACTTTGAAACTACCCGTTAGGATAGGAATAGGAATAGTACGAGAGGATTTGGATATCGGTGGATATATTTATTACATGAGGATGAAAATGCGGGTTTTATGTTACCCGGTATAGAAGGAGAGAGAGAGAGAAGAGAGTTATGGTTTATAGGTTGAGATGTAGTCAAGTTTAAGTTTCTTTTAAGAGCCCCTAAGTGCCTAAATAAAGACATGACAGAAATAAAAATGTGGTGAAGTCCTATTAAAGGATTTTCGGATCGGGTCTAAATACTCACACTGACATGTACACCAGACACTATACTATAGTATAGACATTGACACTCTCACCAGACTGGTTGACAAATGTTGGCAAAAATCATCTCCGGGGCTCATCTCTAATCCGAGAATTAAAACCCGGATAACATCACCTAACAACATTAGATAAACATAACATCAACTAAACCTCCGAAATGATACCTAAATACATACTACGGCTGTCAACTGCCTTTTTTAAATTCCAATTACCAACCATTCTACTGACTAAATCGGCATTTCTTTCAAACATTTGATTAAATTTAATGAAATTAGGTAGTTTAGATTCTACAAGTTTAAATTGGGGAGTTTCGATTATAGATTATACCTTTACGAGGTTGAAAGAATTGCAAGAAGATGTATTTGAAAACATTAAAAGTTCGATTATAATAATAAGAAACTTACGAATCTACGAAAGATTTAAAAATAAATAAATATCACTTGGAATCCAAGAATTGACTTTTCAAGTTATAAGAATCTAAAAAAAATCACAAAAAACAGATTCAGAAATCTTGAATTGTTTTTTATATAAAAGCGCATGAATTTTAATTTGAATAATGTTACTTTACATTTAAAATATACTTCGAAATAGCAGTCTTCAATTAACTTGTACAGGTACATTTTTACTATTGCATAAATAAGCCATAAATTGTTAAAATATTTATTTATATAACAGAAATATTCTGAATTGAAGGAAAAGCCTGAAAATAATTAATTTCGGTGCATCCAACTGACTCATGAATTCATAGACGCTTCACTTACCCAATTAAAAACGCTTGAGCGATTCTGAACAAATGTTACCAACTCTCGCTGCTATCCATCCACCTTTCTTCAAGTGCATATTGGATTGGATCGTCTATATTAAATAATAGGAGTACAAATAGGAATGTTATTTTAAGATATTTCCATTTTACCTCTAAAGCTAAAGGTCACATTTAGAGATTACTATTTTAAAACCTACAAATTCCATGGATGGTAACTCTGACTGATTCTAAATCCAGAACAGAAGTCAGACTCGCGTATTATCTTTTAGGATATTAATCTTTAAATCAATTTCAGTTGAAATTTAGAATATAAGCTCATTACAAATTAAATAATTCAATTCGGATCCCCCCAGATTTTGAAATGATTTTCCATAATCTCGTATATTTCCCTTCTTAAATACTTTGACTATTCAAAATAATTCAAAGTAGAAAGCCAAGGTTTTGGGATTGGATATTTGGCTGTAGTTTTGGAATTTGGAATGAAAGGATTAAATAGCTGCGTAGCGAACCCTGTAGTTTTAATCCTTAAGTAAATGTGATTGAATTAATTAGATTTTGAAATGGTGATAATGAAATCCAAGAAGATCGGAGAAGAGGGTGGCTTGTACTGCTATAGTTTTGGTTTGCTTTGGTTGACTAAGGCAGGTAGGATTAATTTTTGGGTGTTAATTCTTAAGGGGATTTGGGTCAATTCCAAGGAATTCTAAGAAAAGCTTTAAAAGACGGGGAAAGTGGCTGACGAAAGTCCTTTCTATTTTAATCCTCAAACTTTCACAGGGATTTGATTTGCATATTTACACTTTCTCTATGTTATTATTCGTTTTAAGTATAGTATGGACCTCTTAAAATGGTTAAGAGTTAATCAAAATATGTCTCTTTTAAACGATTTTTAAATTACACTTTTAAAAATACTTTAACATGTTTCTCTCGCTTAACATTTTTAATTTTTTAATATTTTAATTGTAAAACATGAGGTATGTTTTAGGTAAAATTTAATATAAATTAACTCTCATTTGTTTGGATTTCGTATGTTCACATAGTTTAAGTTAAAAAAAATATAATTATTAAGGGGGGGTTTAAGTAATTTTTGTTTCCATAGCTACTATTTTAACCGCATAGGACTTTCAATGTTAAAAAAAATTGGCCCGATAGGATCACGGAAACACGGAGAAGTAGAGAAGGGGGCAATAT